>CM016623.1:125931592-126201617 GCA_005393395.2 Gossypium australe
TTAATTTTAGTAAGACTGGTTTTGATTAACTTCGTGGTTCCCAAATCTATTTTGGAAAACTCATATAAAATTGTACAAAGTGAATTATGTGTTATATTTTATATGTATGGATTCCTTAATGAGCCTATTTTCATTAGAAACAAGTGAGAGCAATATATGAAAACCGTACAGTGAGGTATTTGAAATTAAGGAAGGAGAGGTTAGAATCATTGGATAGTGAAACAAGGGAAACTTTAAGGAATAAACTGTACTAATTGGTTAAGTAAAAAATTCTGGAAACATTGTAGTAAGAAGATATATTAGTCTAGTTTCAAGTAAAATTTACAGATTTAGATTTCGAGATTCCTAACTCAAGTTATAGTCAATTTAATTAGTACGACGCAGATGGACATTCTAAATTGTTATGCCCAAATTAGTAGTTAAGTTGGAATTAAAAGATTACCAAATTACCCTTAGTGGGTAAAATTACCAATTTACAAAAATGTCCCTATGGACTAAATTACCGAATTACCCTTAATGGGTACGATTTTTGAATTACGAAAATGCCCCTATGGGCTGATTTGATAAGATAGCCTTAATAGGCTGGTTTGATAAGATTTGCTTAATGGGCCGATCTGATAATTTGATATATGGGCTAATCTGATATTTGATATATGGGCCAATCTGATAATTACTATATGGGCCGATTGATATATGAACATGTGGACCAATTGATAAATTGCTATATGGGCCAATCTGAAAATTTGCGAAATGGGCCAAGATGATTCTTTGCTTAATGGGCCAACTTGATAAATTGTTCTAATGGGCCATAATTTTCTTAATAAATTATTGTGATTTGTTAAGCATTAAATACGTGAATTGCATAGGATGGGATAATCATGAAGAGAAGTTTTGGTAGCTCTGCTACATAATTTTGGTAGCTCTGCCACAAATTTGTATAGTGGCAATGCCACATAAATTCTGTTACTTTGGTGGCTTGTCCACAATTATATTTGATATAAATGGCTTAATGCCTGCAATTGGTGTGTTGGTGGGGTGGGTTGACAAAAGATCCCCACAGGTGTGTTGATTGGTACGGGTGGTATGTAGCGGATGGATTACTAGGCTTGGTTTGGGAATTGCATTTTATATGCATATTATATTCGATACATTTTTATTATTGTAAATGGGTTTAGGCCCGAATTTTTGCTTAAGGGGTTTTGGCTCAGTGGACACCGGTAAGTGGGTTACACACTGAGTTCTAGTAACTCACCCCCGTTTTCCTTAACCCTTTCAGGTGATGATCATTGATGGAGACTTGGGCCATAAATGACTCGGTGGAGGCCATGCTTCGGAAATAACATTTTTGAATATTAGTAAACTACTTTTCAGTTTTATTTGATTACTTATATTATTTTGGGTTTTAAAGTTGTAATAAGGCCTGTGGTTTATTTTATATTTCTTTATGTTTGACATATTTATATTTTGCTCAAATTACTTTAAATGGGATTTTTCTAAAATCATAAACAAAGGTTTTCCAAAATAGATTAACAAATGGATTTCGTAACAAACCTACGCAAATTTTTTAATTTAAAGATGTTTTCTTAAATTATCAATGACATTTTCAAAAGTTACGGTTTTAGAAGATTACTAGTTCAAATACCGATTCTTCGATCGGCCTTTCAAAAGATTAGTAGTATTTTTACCAAGTATTTCTAAACTAAATTGTTTTTCTTAACTATAAGAAAATAACGTCATCTTTAGTCATGATGTCTTTATACGTTTTCGAAAAACTCTTTTTTGTGACACGCCAGATTCGGGCCTAACTTCTAGGCTGGGTTTGGGGTGTTACAGGTAATGAATTTAACCATTGTTTGGCTTTATTCCTTAATGAAAAAGGGAATAACCGAAGTCAAATGGCATCGGCAGAAACGCCATTTATTTTGAAGGTATCACAAAACTCTAGAAAATTAGCTATATGATTATTCGGGACTTTATCCTACAATCCATCAAACTGAACAAATTGTTGAATCATTTGTATAGTGTTAGGCTTTAATTCAAAATTATTAGTAGTTATAGTTGGCCTAACAATACTAGATTCTTCTCCTGTTTAGCATAATCATACATAATATGCGGAGCATCTTGCGTGTCTTGCGGTGGTGGATTGATGCCGTCCATCCCTTCAATAGGATTGGAACTGCCTTGTTGTTCTTCTCTCTGGTAATCTAGGGCTTGCCTAGCTTCTCTGCAGTTCCTGCGAGCAGTAGCTTCGATATCACTTTCGCAGACTAAAGGTCCTCTCGGGTTCCTTCTAGTCATAAACTAGAGATACCTGCTGAGAAAAAGGAAAAAGGAAAGTTCAGTAAAATAAAAAAATAAAAAACGAATTAAAATAGAAGTAAAAATTGCAAAAGTAAAAATAAATGGCTAAAGTAATAAAAATAGGGTTTTCTTAATATCTTAGTTCCCCGACAACGGCGCCAAAAACTTGATCGTGTCAAACAGTCAAGTTTTAATATTTATAATAAGAATGATTGAACCTAGAGACTACTATGACAACGATTGAGGCAAGCGTACCTATCGAACAGTAGTATAGTTAGGCAAGACCGGGTTATCGAACACAAAGGAACTAAAAGTATTAATATTAACCTTCTTTTTATTATTTATCCTAAAATAAAGTAAAGTTGCTTTTAATTCTAAATTATGATTACTAAGCTAAAGATACTAAGACGAAAAGAATGAATTGGAAAATAACTTGAAGAAAAACTCAATTGATCACGTTGATACCCTCAGGAAGAATCCACCTAGACTTTAATTGTTATCTAACTCTGAACCATATGATTTCTTTACTTAGCTTGATCCGTGAGACTCCCTAACGTATATTAAACCCTCTCTTGAGGCAAATAACATCTAACCCTAGTTTAATTAGTGGAACTCTCGTTCGCTTATAATAACCCCCTAGAATAGCAGTAAATCGATCTATGGATTCCCATATTAGGTTTCACCCTAATCCGATAAAATCTCATCACCCTATCTCTAGACTTGCGACCAACTCCGCTTAATTATGTTAGATCTTCTCTTAAGCAAGGTCTATTCCTCCTCCACCTAAGCACATCAGATTTGGATTAAGCAACATAATTAAGAACAAACTAAGTACTTATCATATCATTAGAAATTAAATAACAATATTCATCTAGGTTTCACCCCCTTCAGGTATCGGAAGGGTTTAGTTCATAATGAAATAAGAAAACATCACAAGAGAAAAGATAAAAAAAAACATAAGAAATCCCTAAAACTCCCTGAAGGAATTGAATGAGAAGTCTTCCGTCTTGTGTATAATTCCAGTTTCTTAGAATGGATCAACTGGCTATCTTCGAGTGATTCCCTAAATCTGGCCTTCTCGGCTTAGCTCCTTGGCTTAGCTTCACACCCCCTTAAGGGTGGCACTTAGAAGATATATATAGGCTCTTAGAAATGCAATTCTTTCTCCCTAAGTATCATTTTTCGATTGAAATTGCTCTTTCCAGCTATAGAGGCACGGCCATGGAGCACGCCCATGTGGATCAACTTCTAGCTGTGTTCAGATTTCTATGTTTAGGCACGGTCGTGTAAATCGGGGTAAGGCTGTGTTCTAGATGCATGACAAGGCACAGCCATGTGAGCTTTGGGCTAGGCCATTTCAATTTTGTGCTAAGGCCCATTTACTCTATTTTGGGCTCGTTTTATGTTCTTTTCATCCTCGGGTGCTTTCCTGGGTATAAGACATGAAAAGAAAGGATTAAAAGCACCTTTTTACAAAAAAGGGAGCTAAATCATCCGAAAACATGCTAAATGTGGGATTAAAATATGTTATAATTTCAGTTTATCAATCATATACGGTAATATAATCGGCACACAGCCTTGGGTAAATACAATCGACACAAAGTTGTTAATTAATATGTTAGGCACATAGCCTCATGTAAATACATTTAGCACAAAGCCATAACATGGTGACACAAAGCCATATTCATGATGGCACAAAGCCATAATCAGAATTTGTGGCAGAGCCACCAGAATATGTGGCAGAGCCACCAGAATCAGAATGTGGCAGAGCCACCAGTCTATAGTGCTCTTCAGTCATTAACCCGCCCCATGCTCATGATGAAATGCAATGTATCAACATACAGAAGTGTAATAACAATCATATTCATCCATTTAGAAGTGTTTCGGTAAATTTTACCCATTGAGGGTAATTCGGTAATTTACCCACCAAGGGTAATTTGATAATCTCGCAACCCAAAGGTATTTCGATAATTTCGCAACCCAAGGGTATTTCAGTAATTTACCCTCTAAGGGTATTTTGGTAATTTCACAACCCAAGAGTATTTCAGTAATTTACCCTTTAAGGGTATTCTGGTAATTTCGCAACCCAGGGTATTTCTATAATTTTACCCATCAAGGGTATTTTGGTAATTTCGCAACCCAGGGGTATTTCGGTAATTTACCCTCCAAGTATATTTTGGTAATTTCGTAACCCAGGGGTAATTCGGTAATTTACCCTCTAAGGGTAAGTCAGTAGTTTACCCTTTAAGGGTAATTCGATAATTTACCCTCTAAGGGTAATTTGGTAATTTCGTAACCCAGGGGTATTTCATTAATTTACCCTCCAATGGTATTTTGGTAATTTCGTAACCTAGGGGCATTTCAGTAATTTACCTTCCAAGGGTATTTCGGCAATTTTCCCTCTAAGGGTATTTCGGTAATTTTACCCACCAAGGATAATTCGATAATTTACCCTCTAAGGGTAATTTGGTAATTTACCCTCTAAGGGTAATTCGGTAATTTACCCTCTAAGGGTAATTCGGTAATTTACCCTCTAAGGGTAATTCGATAATTTCGTATTTAACGGTGTTTTCGAAGGCCTACTATCGTCTCGAGTGACAAGAAACCTTATTTGGGTCTTTACGAAATTATTGGGTCAAAACATCGATTTTAGGCCCAAACGGGGTAATTTCACAATTCCGGACTTAACTACTAATTTGGGGCATAAAAATTGAAACTGTCCATCTACGTCATTTTGACTAAATTGATTATAACTCAAGTTACGAAACTCAGAATTTAGATCCGTAAATTTTCCTTGAAACTAGACTCATATATCTTCTAACTACAATTTTCCTAGAATTTTTGTCTTAGCCATTTAGTACAGTTTATTCATTAAAGTTTTCCTTATTTCATTATTTGACAATTCTGCCCTCTCTTCACAAATCTCAGATATCTCATTGTACAGAACTTGAATAATGTTTTTGTTTGTTCCAAATAAAAATATACTCACTAAGGATTCTAAGAATATAAACCATGTCCCATAATTAGTTTTTTACAATTTATAATGATTTTTCTAAGTCAGAATAAGGGATCACATAATCATTCTGAACCAGTTTTACAAAAATTTAAAAATCTCAAAATATACAAATCCTTTGCTTGCTCTGTTTCTTTTATAAGAAAATAGACTCAATTAGCTTCAATCCACATATCCTTCACTTTATAATTCAATTCCCACTATTTTTAGTGATTTTTCAAAATCACCTCATTGTTGCAAACCAAAACTGTTTCATTGCAAAATATGGTTACCACTACGAACATACACATGCCCAAGTGAGCGCAGATGCAAGTTTCCGGCTTTTTGGTCTGTCGACCCAAATCATAGAACATTTCATGCAAATATTCAGAGAGGTATAAGATTACACACCATTTCAAACATGTATCCAGAAGGGTATGAGATTACACACCTTATTCGGAATCCGTAACACGATGCTCTCCGCGGCACCAAAAATCCGAGTCACTTATTACGAGGGATAGGTTTTCGATTGACCCTTTGATAAAGTACTTCGAGACCTTGCAACCAACATAAACTCTCTCATGGCAAGTCTCTAGACTCTCAACCATGTTACAAATTAGTTTCCTCCATTAGCTAGCTTAAGCTTTGGGGACTCCAAAAATACAATTTTTATTAAGAAAGATCATCAAAATCACTTACTTGTGAGGAGAAATGTTTGTTGAAATTTTTTGAGCTCTCCAACCCTTGTTTGCTGCCAAAAGATGATACTTCTCTTTTCTTTATTTTTCTCTTATTTTATTCATTCCTCACCTAACACACCAAAACATTGACTAATTTAATGATCTTGTCCCCTATGGCCGGCCATCACTCCACCAATGGCCTATTTGTACTTTAAGGACCTCCAATTAATATTCCTTAGTCAATTTGCACTTCTAGCAATTAAAATTAAACTTTAGTACTTTATACGATTTAGTCCTTTTTCGAAATCAAGCCCTCAATCACTAAAATTGAGACACCAAAATTTTCACGCATCCTTATAAACATGTTATAACACATAGAATAACATGAAAATAATTTTCTCTATCCTCAGTTTAGTGATTCCAAGATCACTATTCTGACTAGCCCCTAAATCGGGTTTTTACACCCTCCATGCATTTTTTTACCTAACTCCTCCACTACTTCTCATCCATAATTCACTCCCAAAATTCTTTTATTTCTTTTTTATTCACCTACTCCACTCCCCAAATTCTTTTATTTCCTTTTTATCCACTTACTCCACTCCTCAAATTCTTTTATTTCTTTTTTTATCCACCTACTCCACTCCCCAAATTCTTTATCATAAAAAAATTAATACCATAATTAATTCCCTGTATCATAACAAAAAAAATAATTCCATAATTGCAATAGGTAGGATTTGAACCCAAGCTCTCCTCTCTGCCCTTTTCACGCCACAGCCACCTTGCCACATGCCAACTTGTGTTTTCTAAATGCACCCAATTATTCTTAAGTCCTACTTCCATCACTCCTTTCCACTAAAAGGGCAAAAAATGAAAATTCTTCCTATGGCCTAACTTGAACCCGAGACTTCATAAAAATCCCATAACCTTCCAAAATGACTTACCTAATAAGTCCAATTTACAATAATTCCGTTCTCATATTCTCAAAAATTTTAAAATACTTCTATGTTCAAGGTCCAATGGGCCCAATTCTACTAGGCCCAATTTCAGGGCGTTACAGGCCAAACCCTTATTAAAGATTTCCACACAAAAGAACAATTATTGCAATAAATAGAAATAAAAAATTCTCATTGTACATTGTATTTCTTTCTTAACACTCTGACCCATAATGCATTAGTATTCAAGAGCAAACAATAGCTAAGTTTTAGTAAAGAAAAATTTTTGGCCAGCTAAATTTCGAAAACCCAACCCTCCATTATCTAGCGAACGACAGCAATCTCCCCAAGATAAAAGACCAATTTTTCTCATGTCAGCACTAGTTCCCCAAATGATGTTACGAGCAATTTTTTCAATCTTATTACACATAGAGATAGGGATGCAAATAATATACATAAAATAGTTTGGAATAGTTAGGAGAACTAAGGTTATTCGACCTACCATCAACAATTTCCTTGCTTCCCTTCTAGATAATTTTTTTTGTATTTTCACCATAAAATAAAAAATGTTTACTGTAGCTCTATTCTGTAATAGGTGCAACTCGAGATAAGTACCAAGATCCTAAACTTGATTAGAACTCATACTACGATATATTGCCTCAACAACAACTCCGTTATTAGGAGAGAAAAGCATATGGGATTTACTTTTATTCACTTTTTGCCAAGAGAAAAACCAAAAAGTTTCCGAAATGCTACTCACTACCTTTACTTGATGCATACCAGCATCATAGGAAAGCATAAGACCATCAACATATAAGAGGTAAGATAAAGACAGACCTCTTCTTGAAAGAAACAAAGGCTTCCAATTATCAGTTTCAATTGCCTCCTCAATAAGATGCTAAGCCTCTCCATGCAAAAGACGAAAAGATAAAAAGATAATGGGTTTCACTTTCTTATACCATGTGGAGGCTATAAAGAGTCCATAATATCCCCTTTCCAAAGAACTTGAAGAGACGAAAAAGAGACATAATGTAAAGTCACATTAACTAAATATTAAGGTAAACAAGCATCCACCAATTTGTCTTGTAGAAAGTCTCATATGATTCTATCATATGCCTTCTCCAAGGCAAAGATCATATCGCATTTACTGCCCCAAAAGCTTTTCAAAGAATGCACTACTTCTTGTAAAACTACAATATTATTAGTGATACTTCTGCCAAGAATAAAACTTGCTTGCTTTTGTCGAGTCAGCTTTACCATCATAGATATTAGTCTATTAACAATTGTATTTATAATGATATTAGAAAGCATTGTGCACAAGCTTATTGGTCTAAATAGGGAGATTCTTTTCGAACTCTAAACCTTCAATAAAAGTACCAATAAAGTTCTGTTCAGTTTAGGATCCAACAACTGACCTCTAAACTCTGTTTAATTAGAGAACACACTAAGGTGCAACCATTTCCCATTGTGAGTGAAAAAATTTGCTTGAAAACTATCCATAATAAAGCTTTAAGTGGAGCCATACCAAAAACGATTGTACATATCTACTTATTAGACATCACTAAAGGGAGATTACATTTCTAATTGCATGATAACAAATGAAATTTACCATGACAAAAAAATGTATCACTAATAGAATATTCCATCCTTAAAGAAATTCACCACATGTTGCTTTATCATGTCCTCTTCAAAGCACCAATCATTATCCACAATAAGCTCCTTTATCCTGTTTCACTTTTGCCTTGCCAAAGTATGACTATGAAAATTGTATGTTTTCCTATCACCATTCGAGAGTCAATCTGATCTTGATTTTTGAAACCATAACAATTCATCATGTGTCAACACTTCTTCAATTTCCTATCAAAGTTCAAGTTCTCGACTACGACGTTTTGAAGATTGTACATCCAAATTTTTTTGCACCCTTTCCAACTTAGAAACGAATTCCCACAAAAAATGTTATCATACACTTGTTTATTCCATACCTTTACCACTTTCTAAAAATGCTCTAAATTATCACCAACATCCAATTAATTATTCCAACTACCATTCACAAGATTCTCACAATCAACATGAATTATCCAACTCACAAGACAACGAAAAGATCCGTTATCTCTATTAGTCTTCTGCCTTAGAAAAATTAGAATTCGCCTATGGTTTGATTTCAACCTATGAAGCTTCCTTATTGAAGATTCTAGCTCGAATGAATCCTATTCCAAGTTACAAACAACCCTATCCAATATCTAAGACAAGGCCCCTCTTCACCAACTAAATTTAACACCACTCGCACCCAAGTTGTTACACCCTTTACCTGAGGCCGTTGCCGGAGTCGAGCATGAGGCACTACTAGACTTAACTACTAATTCGGGGCATAAAAAAATTGAAACTGTCCATTTGCATCATGTTAACTAAATTGACTATAACTCTAGTTAAGAAACTTGAAATTTAGATCCGTAAATTTTCCTTGAAACTAGACTCATATATCTTCCAACTATAAATTTTTCAGAATTTTTCATTTGGCCAATTAGTACAATTTAATCATTAAAGTTTTCTCTGTTTCACTGTTCGATGGTTCTGACCTATCCTTACAAAATCTCAATTATCTCATTGTAAAAAATTCAAATAATGTTATTGTTTATTCCAATAAAAACTATACTCATTGAGGATTCTAATCATATAAACTATGCTCCATGATTATTTTTGTACAATTTTTAATAATTTTTCCAAGACAGAATAGTGAATCACGAAGTCATTCAGAACCAGTCTCACTAAAATTTAAATATCTAATAATATAAATTTCCTTTGCCTACTCTGTTTCTTTCATATAAAATTGACAGAATACGCTTAAATTCTACATCTTATTGACTTTCTAATTCCATTTCTCCTATTTTTGGCGATTTTTCAAAAACCACATCACTGTTGCTAACAAAAATTGTTTCATTGCAAAATATTGTTAACTATTTTTTTAACATCTTTACTCCATTTCATTTAAACTCTATACATTAACCATACTTATATATATACACTAAAACCAAATCAACCAAAACCACAACCAAACAAAATCATCAAGCCAAAATATAAATTCCAATATTAACAAGATGGACAAGCCATTTTCGCATGGCATATACATATATATATGCAATTTCAAAACCAACATAATATTTCTAGCCTATACATGCCATAGTTCCAAAAGTTCAACTCATAAAAGGGTACCAAAGTAGTTGATAGTGCAATTGACTTTAACGATGATCCCCGAGCTCGAGCTTCGACTTCAAAATCTATAAAATAATCAAACAAAGACATACAGTAAGCTAACTTAGCTTAGTAAGTTATAAGCAATGGTTTTTATGAACAACAATTCAATAATTGAACTTTAGTTGAATCAACTCCATCATAAAAGAGTTCATACCCGTATACATATGTAACCAATTAATATGCAGCCTTACCTAATTCCACATGCCTCAAAACCGCATATTTTCATACCATATATTCATTTTGGGCAAGTTCATTAATTATTAAATACATCTCGTCCTATAATTTCATAGAGTAAAAGCAACTTACCTCGTTAATACCATGTTACCCAAGGTGTCATACATCACTTTCATAAGTAATATTTCTCGGTATCTCCATTCATTAATCAATGTTCGGATGGATCCGTAACTCTGCACAGTTGGTGCAATTTATGTGACGTATCACACACTTAGTGCCGTTGCTTGAAAAAGGGCACACCCAGTGTCGTACATTAGTAATGTATCGCACACATAGTGCCATTACTATTTTATCCGCACACGCAGTGCCATTCCTTAGTAATGTATCGCACAAATAGTGCCATTACTATTTTATCCGCACACACAGTGCCATTCCCTAGTAATGTATCACACACATAGTGCCATTACTAGTTTATCCGCACACACAGTGCCTTATCACTGATTTCGCACCAACAGTGCTCGGTGTAATAAATCGCACACACAGTGCCCATTAACTAATCTCCTCTTCTTGAACACATTACACACATATATAAATATTCACATTTTGTACATATGTCATACCCTTATACCCATATTCAAATCAAATCCTTCTTTCTATGTCTACCCATCACATTCGACCTCATTCATATAAACACATAGTTAATTATTCAATCACAACCATCGCCTATTTCAAGGTCCACATTTAATTACTACTCGATCCATAATGATATAACCAACCCAAATATATCAAGTTTCATACATAGATCAATTACACAATCAGCTAGTATATATACTAAATCTCATTCCATATCATATTGGGCTAAATTGGTTTTTAGTATGCTCATTTTTATCTACTCAAGAGATATACACATATACATGTACATAATCAACCACATTCGGCTAACACACTTTAGAATTCCCATATCTCATTCGGCAATTTGAAAGAAATCAAATCCATTAATTCATTAGAATGTATACATTATATTATAATATCCATTCAATTAATTCCAATTGCTTAAAAACTTACCTCGAAATTTGACGGATTGAGCTTCCGACTATTCGTTCAACTTTGTCTTTCCCCGATCCAACCATGTTTCCTTTTGTTCTTGATCTAAATAATTCCAAATTAAACTTATTCAAATATAATTTCATTCAATTTAATCCAAAAACACATAATTATGCTAATTACCAATTTACCCCTAACATTTACAACTTTTACAATTTAGTCCCTATTGCATAAAACACAAAATACACCAAATTTGAATTCACTCCTTAAGAGCCGAATGTTCTTCATCCCTATACAAGTCCATACAAGCCATTGATTTTACATTTTAATCCCTCAACTATTTATTTTTGTAATTTAATCCATAACACTCAATTTCATCAAAATTTCTAATTCAAAACATGTTGATTTCAAACATATACTTAATATTCTACCATCAAACCTAACAAAACTTAAACACTCATTAATGGCCAAATCATCAACATGCTTCAAACTCAAAAATTTCAACATGGGTTGGATAGTATTCGAAGCAACGAACTCAAAAACGTAAAAATTATCAAAAATCGAGCTCAATTACTAACCTTAATATAGCATGCAATAGCCGAATATTTGGAAGTTTTCTTTCCTTTCTTTAAGTTTCGGTGAAGATGGTAATGAAAAGGATGAATAAACATGTTTCTTTTATTTAATAATATTAATACATATTATATCATGCCACTTTTCATATAATAATATATTTATAATATACTTTAACATAAAAATAAAGCCACATGCCGTCCACTACCATATAAAATTGTAAATTTTCAACTTAAGTGATCTTAATAAAGAAGTCAAAGCAATTTAACCATTTAATTTAATAATTGGCTACTTTTACCACTTATACGATTTAGTCTTTTTTTAAAAATTAAACACCTAAACAGACAAATTAATATACAATATTTTAACACATTCTCAAACATATAACACAGATATCAGAAATAATGTTAAGATGTTTTTCTAACTCGGATTCATGGTCCCGAAACCACCGTTCCAATTAGGGTCATAATTGGGCTGTTACAACTCTCCCCCCTTTAAAGGATTTTCGTCCCCAAAAATCTTACCATTGAATAAGTGCAGTAGCGTTCTTTCATTGATTCCTCAGTTTCCCATGTTGCTTCCTCAATCCTGTGCTTATGCCACATTACTTTAACGAACGAGATTTTTCTTATTTCGTAACTCCTTCACTTCAAGAGCTAAAATACGAATCGGTTATTCTTCATAAGTCAAGTCAGGTTGAATTTCAATCTCTGACGGTTTAATTACATGAGATGGATCAGTTCGGTATCATCGACGCATCGATACATGAAAAACATTATGAATCTTGTCTAGCTCAGATGGCAAGTCTGTACACAACCGGCCCAATACGCTCAATAACTTCATACGACCCAATAAAGCGCAGGCTCAATTTTCCCTTACGACCAAATCTAAGTATCTTTTTTCACGACGATACTTTCAAGAACCATCGTTCACCTACCTGAAATTCTATATCTTTACATTTCAAATCTGCATACGACTTCTGACGATCTGAGGCGGCTTTCAAACTTTCTCAAATTACTTTAACTTTCTGCTCAGTCTCTTTGATTAAATCAACCCCGTATATCTTACTTTCACTTAGCTCGGTCTAATATAGAAGTGTACGACATTTACGACCGTACAAAGCTTCGTAAGGTGCCATTTTGATACTCGATTGAAAACTGTTATTGTACGCAAATTCAATCAAAGGCAAGTATCGTTCCCATGCACCCTCAAACTTAAGAACGCAACATCTCAACATATCCTCGAGTATTTGGATAACAAGTTCGGATTGACCATCCGGTTGAGGGTGAAAAGCAGTACTGAAATGCAATTTGGTACCTAGAGCATCTCGCAGTTTCTTCCAAAACCGCGAAGTAAACCTCAGATCTCTATCCGAAACAATAGAGATAGGTACTCCATGCAATCGTACCATCTGAGATATGTACAACTCAGCTAACTTATCAAGTGAGAAATTTGATAAAATTTTAGTACGAGGATTTGAAATTGATGTTTCAAGAAAATACTTGTTTAAAACTTATCATTTAGAAAAATATTTATCAAAACCTTAAAGTCATTGTAAAAGAATTTGGAAGAAATTTTAGAGAAAATAATTTAATTGTTCAAAATGTTATAAAACAATATTTTTAAGAAACCATATAAATTTAACATAAGCCCATAATAAGAGTCTTAAAACAAAATTTAAATCCATCCACACAATAAAATCCATAAAAACATAATTAGAGGCCTTATTACATCAAACCCATAAAAGTAATTAAAATAATAACTTAAATAAAGTTCATAGTTTATTAAACCCAAGTTCGTAGTATGGCCTCCACCAAGTCATCCCCGGCCCAAGTCCACATCAATTTCCATTACCTGAAAAGGTTAATAAAATTGGGTGAGTTACTAAGAACTCAGTGTGCAACTCACTTACCACCATTATTGGGCCAGATCGTCAAGATATTATGTTGGGCTTGAGCCCATTTGCAGAATTCAACAATATAACATAAAGAAAAATAAAATAAAATGCATGTAAAATGAGTTTCCCAACCAAGCCTAGAATCCATCCACTACACACCCCCGTACCAACCAACACACCTGTGGGGATCAAGTCAACCCACCCCGCCAAACACACCAATCATAGGCATTAAGCCTTTAAATAATATTGTAGTGCACTACCGAACTAGATTGTGACATTGTCACCGAACTAGAGGCATTTAGCCAAATTTGTGGCAGAGCCACCGAACTAGAGGCATTTAGCCGAAATAATTTGTGGCAGAGCCACCGAACTAGATTTTTGGCAACAGGCCATTCTTCTCTTCATCAAATACCCCGCCCCATGCAATCATGCGTGAATAACAAAATATAGCTATATAACAATTTATAAAATAATCCATAATATCAATGGGTCTATTATTAAACATTTTATTTGGGCCCATAAAACAATTTAGTATTTTGCCCATTTAGTAGTTTAGCGGACTTTGGCCCATATATCGAACTAGAATATTTTTGGCCCATTTATCGAACTAGAATATTTTTGGCCCATTATGTCAATCTAGCAGTTTTTCGTATTTTTCTCAATTTTAACCGTTTTCATGTATTTTCACAAAAGTATCAATTACTACATAATTTCCGAATTTACCATTTTCACGATTTTATCACAGTACTTATGATTAGGTATCTAACCCGAAAATGAGTGTGAAGTTACACACTTGGTTATAGAGAGAACTAGACTTTCCCGCTCGTCGATACCCTCGGGATTTTGAACTACTTCTACTTGCGGTTTCTCCTCGATTGATGGTTCGCTAACTGATTAAAATCCACGAACAAATAAAGGTTCGGGAGTACGAACAACTTCAAACAATTGATTTTCCCCAGATGAACGTCCGCAACCCGGTGGAAAATCCCGAATTCCTGAAATAGCCCTTGGCTTATACTTTAGGGGATTAACGGAACCTCCCTTCTTCCGAAAACTAAACACCACCCTTTTCTTCCCACAATATCCTCGTTCCACAATATGAAAGTCGACCAAAACGTTCCTTATCACCTTAAATCGATTCCAACGTTTCTACAAACACTTGAGTTCCGATCTTTCGTTATCGCACTTAAAATAATACGAATGAAAACGTTAATAGAATGAACTATTAACTAATCGTAACTTAAAAGAATCCTTACCTATTGTCCACGATCGAAAAGAAAGGATTGAGAATGATGTTTGTGATTAGAGAAAGATTCGGCTATGAAGAATCAAAGAAAAGAGAAAATGGTTCGGTTAAGGTACACTAACATTCGGCCATGAAGAAATTAAAGGAGAAAGTATTAATTGAAAAGAAATAAAAATAAGAGAATAGGGATGATGATAATTCGGTTTTCAAAGAAAATAAAAGAGAAAGAAAGAGATGAGTTTAAGATCAAAGCACATTCGGCAATGGGGAAAAGAGAGAAAAGAAAGGAATGGTCTTTTTGGTGTTAACAAATTCAGCACTATGAGAAAAGGCACAAAAAGAATACCAAAATGATGATCAAAAATGACCAAATGGTCAAAAGATTTTGGCTTACCAATTGATCAAATTCGGCCAAAGGAAAAGAGGTTGAAAAGAGAATTGCAAACTTGCACAAAAACTAAGAATGACCAAAAAACAACTCCCAAACCTTACCATGCTACTAGCATATTCGGCCAACCTCCCCTTAGCCATATTGCTGTCCAAATTCATTGGTCAAATGACCATGAATTTGTTTCCAAAACATTCTCCTTGATACTTGCCCTATGTCCCCATATCTTTCCATAAATTTTTGATTCCATACCATATATTAACACTTACCTTATTCCTTTGATATACTAACCAAAAATAACAAGGTTAACACTTACCATATTTATGCTTGGCCGACACTTGCTATACATGTGCAGAAAAATAAAAAATAAAAATTCATCTAGATGCTAAACAAGGGTTTCGAACCTCCCCCCTCATGCTACAACTCATGCGCCAACACCACCTTACCATATACTCATCTTATGCTACACTTTGACACTTTAATTAACTTATGTGTCAATGCCACTTGCTCCACTTCATTAAATTCTCAAACTAAAAATTATTCCTTACCCAAATTATGCTATACTCTTCTTCAAGACTATATTAAACACGAATAAGAAGTAAGAAAAATTTTCCTTCATAATTTAAACACCAAATCATGCAATATATCAATACTCGGATTTTTAGGGTGTTACAACTCTACCCTCCTTAAAGAAAATTTCGTCCTCGAAATTTACCTGGTTGAAAGAGGTGAGGGTATTGTTGCCGAATTGCATCCTTAGGCTCCCACGTAGCTTCCTCCACTCCATGGTTATGCCATAGAACTTTGACCAACGGCACGGTTTTCTTTCTTAGCACCTTAACATGTCTTCTAGAATCTGAATCACTCTTTCCGATTGACCATCTGACTGAGGATGAAAAGCCGTACTTAAGTTTAGCTTTGTACCCAGAGCTTCGTGCAAAGCTTTCCAAAACCGTGATGTAAACCTAGGATCCCTATTCGATATAATAGATATGGGTATCCCATGCAACCTCACGATTTTAGATACATACAGTTTCGCCAACTTCTGCAACGAGTAATCCGTACGAACTGGTAGGAAATGAGCAGTCTTCGTCAAACGATCCACAATTACCCAAACAGAAATTTTCTTAGTAGGTGTTAAAGGTAACCCACTAACAAAATCCATTGTTATCCGCTCCCATTTCCAAAGAGTCTTTACTGGTTGCAAAAGACCTAACGGCAATTGATGCTCCGCCTTCACTTGCTGACAAGTTAAACATTTTCCCACAAATTCAGAAATCTTACGCTTCAACCCAGGCCACCAATACTGTTCACGAAGATCCCGATACATCTTATTTCCTCCAGGATGCATAGCATAAGGGCTACTATGTGCCTCCCTCAAAATCATTTGCTTCAGATCTGAGTCCCTAGGCATACAAACTCTTCCCCGGAAACACAACACACCTTTCGAGTTAATACCAAAATCCTCTATTCCTCCATTTTCAACTTGCTGAAGTAAAGGTCCCAACTTCTCATCTAATATTTGCTTTTCCTTGATTTGTTCTAACTACAAAGGCTTCACCTGAAGTTCCGCTATCAGACTACCATCCTCATACAAACTCAAATGGGCAAACATTGCTCTCAAATCAGATACCTCCTTACGACTTAACGCGTCTGCTACCACATTAGCCTTTCCCGGATGATACTCGATTGAGAAATCATAGTCCTTTAACAGCTCCACCCATCTTCGCTGTCTCAAGTTTAATTCCTTCTGAGTAAGAAGATACTTAAGACTATTGTGATCTGTATAGATGATAGACTTTTCACCATAAAGGTAAAGCCTCCAAATCTTTAAAGAAAACACCACTGCTGCTAACTCCAAATCGTGAGTAGGGTAGTTTACTTCGTGCGGTCTCAGCTAACGAGAAGCATAAGCTACCACTTTCCCACTTTGCATCAATACGCAACTTAAACCCGTATGTGACGCATCACAATAAACTGTAAACTCCTTTCCAGACTCAGGCTGAATCAATACCGGCGCTTCCGTTAAAATCTTCTTCAATTTCTTGAAACTTTCTTGCTGTTTTTTAGTCCATATATATGGTACTCCCTTTCGCAAAAGCTTAGTTAGGGGTGCAGCAATCAACGAAAACCCCTCAACAAAGCGTCTATAGTAACCAGCCAGACCCGAGTAACTCCGGATCTCAGCTACTGACTTTGGTGGTTTCCAATTTAATACAGCCTCAATCTTCCGAGGATCCACCCTTATTCCTTCGGCTGATACTACATGACCCAAGAAAGTCACTTCCCTTAACCAAAATTCACATTTATTGAATTTGGCATACAATTGATTATCTCGAAGTAACTGCAATACGATTCGCAAATGCGAGTCATGCTCTTCTTCATTCCTTGAATATACCAAAATGTCATCTATGAATACAACCACAAACCGGTTTAAAACTGGTTGAAAGACCCGGTTCATCATATCCATAAATGCAGCTGGTGCATTGGTCAACCCAAACGGCATCACCAAAAACTCATAATGTCCGTAACGGGTTCGGAAAGCCATCTTATGAATATCCGCTTTTTTCACCTTAAGCTGGTGATAACCCGACCTTAAATCAATTTTGGAGAAAACTGAAGCTCCCTTCAATTGATCAAACAGGTCATCAATTCTCGGCAGAGGGTACTTATTCTTGATCGTCAGCTTATTCAATTGCCTGTAATCGATACACATACGCATCGACCCATCCCTCTTCTTAACAAAAAAATCGGTGCTCCCCACGGGGACACACTCGGTCGAATAAAACCCCGATCCAGCAGTTCTTGAATTTGAGCTTTAAGCTCCGCCAACTCCTTAAGTACCATTCTATAAGGAGCAATGGACACAGGAGCAGTTCCGGGCAAAAGCTCAATACCAAATTCCACTTCCCGATCTGGAGGTATACCAGGAAGTTCTTCAGGAAATACATCCGAAAAATCATTCACTGTTCTCACATCTTCCACTGATAACTCGTTGGCATCTAAAGCACTAATAAATGCTAGAAATGCTTCATACCCTTTTCGCACCAACTTTTCTGCCTGTAACGCAGAAATCACGTTTGCCAAGTAATTCCTCCGCTCGCCTATCATAACTATCTCCTTGTCCTCCACGGTTCTTATTGTCATCCACTCTTCAGCACAATCCAATTGCGCCCGCTGCTTAACCAACCAATCCATGCCCAAAATGATATCGAATTCGCCAAAAGGCAATTCCATCAAACTCGCCAGGAATATTTCTCCTTGAATTTCTAAGGGCACGTCTCTAAACAGTTTATTAACCAACACCGACTGTCCCAAAGGACTAATTACCATCATCTCATCATCGGAAATTTCGGATTCTAAATTTAAGTTGCCAGATATGGTGCTAGCTACATACGAGTGGGTAGAACCAATATCTATCAAGGCAATAACAGGTACATCAGAGATGAAGAACGTACCAGTTATCACATCAGGTACATTGCCATCCTCACGGCGTCTGACTGCATACACCAATCCTGGCTGTCTTGCATCCGTGTTGTCTCTAGGACCATTGCCTCGACCCGCTGCACCTTGACCACGTCCAGCCCCATTACCACCATGACCTAATCCACGACCTCTCGGTGGTTGCTGAGCTCCTCTTGTCGGTGGTGCATCAGTAGTACGAACTTCTTGAGTTGTATCCATACGTCGAGTGCAACTCCTATATTGATGATCCATTGAACCACATTTATAGCAAGCACCCATTTTTCTCCAGCATTCTCCAGAACGTCTTTTTCCACATTCAGCACAGTCTCGACTTTGATTAACAGCTACAGCTGTTCTACCTTGAGCTGGCTCCTCATTCCGAAACCTCTTCGTAAACCTTTTTGAAGAATCCGAATACTTCATATCTCTCTTGCCTCTAGCTCGTTCCCGATTTTGACGTTCCGAGTTCTTAGCCTCTTCGGCTATCTTGACCTTCTCCACGAGCGTGGCAAAAGTTCTAACTTGTTGTGGGGCTATCAGAACCCGCAACTCATCTTTCAAACCATCCTCAAAGTGTACAAAACGCTCATGATCCGTTGCCACTATAGTTCGAGCATAGCGACTCAAACGTAAGAACTCAGTCTCATACGCTGCCACCGTCTTATTTCCTTGAACTAAATTCAAGAATTCCTTCCTTCGTGCATCCACATAACTTGTTCCCACATATTTCCCTTGAAAGGAAGCTTTGAAGAATTCCCAATTAACTAATGCAACATCAGTGCCTTCTCGGACAGTAAGCCACCAATGGTATGCTTCGTCCCTTAACAAAGACACCGCTCCTCTTAGTTTTTGTTCCACAGTGCACTCGAGATCGTCCATAATTCGCTCCACTGCCTCAAGCCAATATTCGGCGACATTTGGAGCTACACCCGAGACACCTCTGAAAACCTCAGCACCACTTGATTTCAATCGTTTCGATATTGACCCACGAGCTGTTGGCCCAGTTCTAGCTCCAGCGACCCTTTCAAGGACTCGCAGCATTGCTCGTGTCACAGCATTATCTTCATCCATATGATCATGTGATCCCGTCTCACTCTCGAGCGACGCAGGTGCATCCATTTCCGGCATATGACCCGACACTTCAGTTGTGCCCCTAACACCTCATCCTCTACCACGGCCACGTCTACCGTGTCCACGACCACGTCCTCTCGTGCTCATAACGACTAATTCGATTTAATCTAATTAAAAGTTTTATGAATCAGAATACTATTTCAGTTGTTTATTAACGATATTGTATGATATGAAAGAGATAGAGTTGTTTTCGCAACCATATCCTATTGTCTCAATCTCTACGGTTTTCAACACCTAAAACTAGAAGTTCTAGAGTGTTTTTTATGATCATATCATAATAATAATAAACAATCAGTATACAGATACTTACTTGACTTGGCGCGGGATGCTCATGGTGCCATACTACCTTTAAATCAAAAGAAATTTGAATTGTTTCTCAAACAAATATCATTGTTGAACCCAAACCACAGCTGAGTTTTGAAACTGGGCTCTGATACCATTAAATGTAACACCCCAAACCAGGTCTAAGAGTTTAGACAAAGTTTGGTTTGTCACACCAATCAAATATTCATTTATTCTCGAGTGGTTAATGTAAAGTAGTGCTACAAAACCTTTTGAAAATAGAATTTAATAAAAATTTAGTACGAGGATTTGAAATTCATGTTTCAAGAAAATACTTGTTTAAAACTTATCATTTAGAAAAATATTTATGAAAACCTTAAAGTCATTGTAAAAGAATTTGGAAGAAATTTTAGAGAAAATAATTTAATTGTTCAAAATGTTATAATACAATATTTTTAAGAAACCATATAAATTTAACATAAGCCCATAATAAGAGTCTTAAAACAAAATTTAAATCCATCCACACAATAAAATCCATAAAAACATAATTAGAGGCCTTATTACATCAAACCCATAAAAGTAATTAAAATAATAACTTAAATAAAGTTCATAGTTTATTAAACCCAAGTTCGTAGTATGGCCTCCACCAAGTCATCCCCGGCCCAAGTCCACATCAATTTCCATTACCTGAAAAGGTTAATAAAATTGGGTGAGTTATTAAGAACTCAGTGTGCAACTCACTTACCACCATTATTAGGCCAGATCGTCAAGATATTATGTTGGGCTTGAGCCCATTTGCAGAATTCAACAATATAACATAAAGAAAAATAAAATAAAAAGCATGTAAAATGAGTTTCCCAACCAAGCCTAGAATCCATCCGCTACACACCCTCGTACCAACCAACACACCTGTGGGGATCAAGTCAACCCACCCCGCCAAACACACCAATCATAGGCATTAAGCCTTTAAATAATATTGTAGTGCACTACCAAACTATATTGTGACATTGTCACCGAACTAGAGGCATTTAGCCAAATTTGTGGCAGAGCCACCGAACTAGAGGCATTTAGCCGAAATAATTTGTGGCAGAGCCACCAAACTAGATTTTTGGCAACAGGCCATTCTTCTCTTCATCAAATACCCCGCCCCATGCAATCTTGCGTGAATAACAAAATATAGCTATATAACAATTTATCAAATAATCCATAATATCAATGGGTCTATTATTAAACATTTCATTTGGGCCCATAAAACAATTTAGTATTTTGCCCATTTAGCAGTTTAGCGGACTTTGGCCCATATATCGAACTAGAATATTTTTGGTCCATTTATTGAACTAGAATATTTTTGGCCCATTTATCGAACTAGAATATTTTTGGCCCATTATGTCAATCTAGCAGTTTTTCGTATTTTTCTCAGTTTTAACCGTTTTCATGTATTTTCACAAAAGTATCAATTACTACATAATTTCTGAATTTACCATTTTCACGATTTTATCACAGTACTTTGATTAGGTATCTAACCCGAAAATGAGTGTGAAGTTACACACCTGGTTATAGAGAGAACTAGACTTTCCCGCTCGTTGATACCCTTGAGATTTTGAACTACTTCTACTTGCGGTTTCTCCTCGATCGATGGTTCGCTAACTAATGAAAATCCACGAACAAATAAAGGTTCGGGAGTACGAACAACTTCAAACAATTGATTTTCCCCGGATGAAAGTCCACAACCCGGTGAAAAATCTCAGATTCCCGAAATAGCCCTTGGCTTATACTTTAGGGGATTAACGGAACCTCCCTTCTTCCGAAAACTAAACACCGCCCTTTTCTTCCCACAATATCCTCGTTCCACAATATGAAAGTCGACCAAAACGTTCCTTATCACCTTAAATCGATTCCAACGTTTCTACAAACACTTGAGTTCCGATCTTCCGTTATCGCACTTAAAATAATACGAATGAAAACGTTAATAGAATGAACTATTAACTAATCGTAACCTAAAAGAATCCTTACCTATTGTCCACGATTGAAAAGAAAGGATTGAGAATGATGTTTGTGATTAGAGAAAGATTCGGCTATGAAGAATCAAAGAAAAGAGAAAATGGTTTGGTTAAGGTACACTAACATTCGGCCATGAAGAAATTAAAGGAGAAAGTATTGATTGAAAAGAAATAAAAATAAGAGAATAGGGATGATGATAATTCAGTTTTCAAAGAAAATAAAAGAGAAAGAAAGAGATGAGTTTAAGATCAAAGCACATTCGGCAATGGGGAAAAGAGAGAAAAGAAAGGAATGGTCTTTTTGGTGTTAACAAATTCGGCACTATGAGAAAAGGCACAAAAAGAATACCAAAATGATGATCAAAAATGACCAAATGGTCAAAAGGTTTTGGCTTACCAATTGATCAAATTCGGCCAAAGGAAAAGAGGTTGAAAAGAGAATTGCAAACTTGCACAAAAACTAAGAATGACCAAAAACAACTCCCAAACCTTACCATGCTACTAGCATATTCGGCCAACCTCCCCTTAGCCATATTGCCGTCCAAATTCATTGGTCAAATGACCATGAATTTGTTTCCAAAACATTCTCCTTGATACTTGCCCTATGTCCCCATATCTTTCCATAATTTTTTGATTCCATACCATATGTTAACACTTACCTTATTCCTTTGATATACTAACCAAAAATAACAAGGTCAACACTTACCATATTTATGCTTGGCCGACACTTGCTATACATGTGCAGAAAAATAAAAAATAAAAATTCATCTAGATGCTAAACAAGGGTTTCGAACCTCCCCCCTCATGCTACAACTCATGCGCCAACACCACCTTACCATATACTCATCTTATGCTACACTTTGACACTTTAATTAACTTATGTGTCAATGCCACTTGCTCCACTTCATTAAATTCTCAAACTACAAATTATTCCTTACCCAAATTATGCTATACTCTTCTTCAAGACTATATTAAACACGAATAAGAAGTAAGAAAATTTTTCCTTCATAATCTAAACACCAAATCATGCAATATATCAATACTCGGATTTTTAGGGTGTTACATAATCAATCACGAGCTCATAGTCTTTTAATAATTCCAACCACCTCGCTGTCTCAAATTCAAATCCTTTTGAGTCGTTAAATATTTTAGACTCTTGTGATCGAAGTACACATGGCATCTTTCACCGAATAGATAGTTACGCCATATTTTTAAAGCAAAAACTATGGCAACCAACTCAAGATCGATTTTCGAAAATATCAAAGCTCCCTTAAGCTAATAAAAAAGATCATCGATATGTGGCAACGGATATTTATTCTTTACCGTGACTTTATTAAGTTCTCGATAATCGATGCACATTCTCAAGGTTCCGTCCTTCTTTTTCACAAATAGGACCAGCACACCCCATGGAGAGGAACTTTTTCGAACGAAACCTCTATCTATTAATTCTTGCAACTGAGCCTTCAATTCTTTTAATTCGATTGGTGCCATTCTATACGGAGCTATCAAAATCATAGTCGTCCCTAACACTAACTCAATACCAAATTCTACCTCTCGTATAGGTAGCAATCCCGGCAATTCCTCCAGAAACACATTCGGATACTCACATACAACTGGTACCGATTCAATCTTCTTTTCTGTCACTTCACTATCGATCACATAAGTAAAATAAGCTTCACAACCCTTTCTCAAATACTATCGAGCCAACATTGAATATATAATTGTTGGTAGCCCATTCAAATCCGCAGATTCAATTCAAATTATCTCATTATTCTTACACCGTAGATCAATAGTCTTTCGTCTGCAATTAACTACTGCATCGTGCACGGTTAGCCAGTCCATACCAAGAATAATACCAACCTCATCAAATGGTGGCAACATCAAATTGGCTGGAAAACATGAGTCTCGAATCATTAAAGGGAAATTCTTGCACACTCTATTAACTACCACACACCGGCCCAGGGGGTTTGAAACCCATATCACAAACTCTGTAGACTCAATAGGTAGAGTCTTGCTGGATACTAATGTTTCACACACATAAGAATGAGTTGAACCAGGATCGATCAGAGCAATTAAACTAGTATCAAAGAGAGTGAATATACCGATGATAACATCAGGAGATGAAGCCTCCTCTCTGGCACGAATGGCATAGGCTCTAGCCGGCACACGGGCCTCTGATCGAATAGCCGCATTCGAAGTTCCTCTCTGAGGTTCGCTCTTACCTCCCACATTATGAGATGGTCTACCTTTAGCTGCAGTGCTGCTCGATCTTGCACTCTGAGCATTATCTTTTTTCAGTTGTCTCCAGGCAATCCCGAATAAAATGGTCCTACGAACCACACTTGTAGCAAATGCGATTATTAGATTTGCCCCAACATTCACCAAAATGCCTTCTACCACAATGTTGAACTCGGGCTTATTCGGTCTAGTATTGCCAACAATAACAATCGAGGTAGCCCGAGAACTCACTGGTGGTCGTTCTCGAATAGAGATTCTGATGTTGGGTTTGGATCAGCTACCATCATTCTTAAACTTCTTTGTTGACGCTTGAGGAAATTTACCCGCAGCTCTCTTTCGGAAGTCTCTAGCTTCAAACTCACTTTCCGCTTCTCTTTTCCTAACTCTTCAGCTTTAGAAGCTCGTTCAACCAGTACTACGAACTCGTTTATATCTTCATTTAAGCCTTCTTCAAATCTTCAGCACATAGCAGCCTCAGATGAAACACATTCACAAGCGTAGCGAATAAGTTTCACAAACTTGCACTCGTATTCGGATACGGTCATACGGTTCTGCTTAAGCTCAAGAAATTATTTACGTTTAGAGTCTATAAATCGCTGACTTATATATTTCGTATGAAATTCCATTAGAAAGAAGTCCCAAGTAACTCGTTCCTTTGGAACAACCAATATGAGAGTATTCCACCAATAGTAGGTAGAATCTCGTAATAATGTTATGGCACACTTCAGGCACTCATCAGGTGTGCACGATAGCTCATCAAAGACACGAATGATATTATCGAGCCAAAATTCAGCTCTCTCATCATCGTCACCATCTTCGACTCTAAACTCTTGAGCCACGTGTTTTCTAATGCGATCAACCGGAGGCTTGCTTGCTCTCTCAGGATTTATAATCGGGGTTACCACCGGTACTATTGAGGGAGTGCTAAGATTCAAAGGTTGTTGAACAGCCGAATTGGTTCGTATATAATGACTAAACCAATCAATCATCATACTATAGAAGGCTTGTTTAGCCCCCTTGTCGGGATTACTCGTAGCTGGTTGAGATTCCTCAAGCGTGGTCCCTTGCGCGGGAGCACGCGCCACGTTCTCAACATCATCAGCTATAGCTCGCTCGGGATCAATATCTATTTACTATATGGAAGAAATAAACACATTTTATTGTCAGAAGTCATCACACTATCCCATTATAAATTAATGGCATGTATAGCTAGACTCACATGTGCTACGTTAGTCCGAGATTCGACTAAACTGTATCTCTAATAACATCAAATTGTAACACCCCTTACCCGAGGCTGTTGCCAGAGTCGAGCATGAGGCATTACTAGACTTAACTACTAATTCGGGGCATAAAAAAATTGAAACTGTCCATCTGTATCATGTTAACTAAATTGAGTATAACTCGAGTTAAGAAACTCGAAATTTACATCCATAAGTATTTCTTGAAACTAGACTCATATATCTTCTTACTATAGTTTTTCAGAATTTTTCATTTGGCCAATTAGTACAGTTTAATCATTAAAGTTTCCTCTGTTTCATTGTTTGATGGTTCTGACCTATCCTTACAAAAACTCAATTATCTCATTGTACAGAATTCAAATAATGTTATTGTTTATTCCAATCAAAAATAGACTCATTAAGGATTCTAAGCATATAAACTAGGATCCATGATTAGTTTTTTAAATTTTCTAATAATTTTTCCAAGATAGAACAGTGAATCACAAAGTCATTCAGAACCAGTCTCATTAAAATTTAAATACCCAATAATATAAATTTCCTTTGCCTACTCTGTTTCTTTCATATAAACATAGACATAATAAGCTGTAATTCTATATCTTATTGACTTTCTAATTCCATTTCTCCTATTTTTAGTGATTTTTCAAACCACATCACTGCTGCTAACCAAAATTGTTTCATTGCAAAATATAGTTAACTATTTTTTTATCATCTTTACTCCATTTCATTTAAACTCTATGCATTAACCATACTTATATATATACTAAAACCAAATCAACCAAAACCACAACCAAACAAAATCATCAAGCCAAAATATAAATTCCAATATTAACAAGATGGACAAGCCATTTTCACATGGCTTATACATATATATACAATTTCAAAACCAACATAATATTTCTAGCCTATACATGCCATAGTTCCAAAAGTTCAACTCATAAAAGGGTACCAAAGTAGTTGATAGTGCGATTGACTTTGACAATGATCCTCGAGCTCGAGCTTCGACTTTGAAATCTATAAAATAGTCAAACAAACACATACAGTAAGCTAACTTAGCTAAGTAAGTTATAAGCAATGTTTTTTATGAACAACAATTCAATAATTGAACTTTAGTTGAATCAACTCTATCATAAAAGAGTTCATAACCGTATACATATGTAACCAATTAATATGCAACCTTACCTAATTCAACATGCCTCAAAACCGCATATTTTCATACCATATATTCATTTTGGGCAAGTTCATTAATTATTAAATACATCTCGTCCTATAATTTCATAGAGTAAGAGCAACTTAACTCGTTAATACCATGTTACCCAAGGTGTCATACATCACTTTCATAAGTAATATTTCTCCGTATCTCCATTCATTAATCAATGTTCGGATGGATCCATAACTCCGCACACTTAGTGCAATTTTTGCAACGTATCGTACACTTAGTGCTGTTGCTTGAAAAAGGGCACACACAGTGTCGTACATGATGTAATGTATTGCACACATAGTGCCATTACTATTTTATCTGCACACATAGTGTCATTCCCTAGTAATGTATCACACACATAGTGCCAATACTAGTTTATCCGCACACACAGTGCCTTACAACCGATTTCGCACACACAGTGCTCAGTGTAATAAATCGCACACACAGTGCCCATTAACTAATCTCCTCTTCTTGAACACATTTCACACATATATAAATATTCACATTTTGTACATATGTCATACCCTTATACCCATATTCAAATCAAATCCTTCTTTCTATGTCTATCCATCACATTCGACCTCATTCATATAAACACATAGTTAATTTTTCAATCACAACCATCGCCTATTTCAAGGTCTACATTTAATTACTACTCGATCCATAATGATATAACCAACCCAAATATATCAAGTTTCATACATAGATCAATTACACAATTAGCTAGTATATATACTACATCTCATTCCATATCATATTAGGCTAAATTGGATTTTAGTATGCTCATTTTTATCTACTCAAGAGATATACACATATACATGTACATAATCAACCACATTTGGCTAACACACTTTAGAATTCTCATATCTCATTAGGCAATTTGAAAGAAATCAAATCCATTAATTCATTAGAATGTATACATTAAATTATAATAGCCATTCAATTAATTCCAATTGCTTAAAAACTTACCTCAGAATTTGACAGATTGAGCTTTCCGACTATTCGTTCAACTTTGTCTTTCCCCGATCCAACCTCGTTTCCTTTTGTTCTTGATCTAAATAATTCCAAATTAAACTTATTCAAATATAATTTCATTCAATTTAATCCAAAAACACATAATTATGCTAATTACCAATTTACCCCTATTATTTACAACTTTTACAATTTAGTCCTTATTACATAAAACACAAAATACCCCAAATTTGAATTCACTCCTTAAGAGTCGAATGTTCATCATCCCTATACAAGTCCATACAAGCCATTTATTTTACATTTTATGAAACACCCCAAACCCGGTCTATGCGTTTAGACGAGATTTGGTTTGTCACACCAATCATACTTTCGTTTCTTTTCAAGTATTTAAGATAAAATAATGCTACAAAAACTTTTGAAAATCGAGTTTAATAAAAATTTAGTACGAGGATTTGAAATTTGATGTTTCAAGAAAAATACTTGTTTTCAAAATATAATTGTCAAAATTTTAAGATAGTTTAAAGAACTTTGAGAGAATTTAAAATAATTTATGGTGTCCAAAAATTGTTGTAAAACCAATGTTTTTTTTTTAAGAAAACTTAATAGATGTAAAATAAACCATATTAAGAGTTTGATAGTATAATTTAAAACCATCCACACCATAAAAACCATAAAAACATAACTAGAGGCCTTATTACGTCAACCCATAACAGAAATTTAAGATAATAATTTAAATAAAGTCATTGTTTATAAAAAAAACCCAAATTCGTAGTATGGCCTCCACCAAGTCATCTCCGGCCCAAGTCCACGTCAATTTCCATTACCTGAAATGGTTAATAAAATTGGGTGAGTTACAAAGAACTCAGTGTGCAACTCACTTACCACCATTGTTGGGCCAGATCGTCAAGATATCATGCTGGGCTTGAGCCCAAATACAGAGTTCAACAATATATCATAAAATGAAATAACATAATTTAAAAATGCATGTAAAATGAATTTCCCAACCAAACCTAAAATCCATCCGCTAACACCCCCGTCCCAACCATCACACCTGTGGGGATCAAGTCAACCCACCCCGCCAAACACACCAATCATAGGCTTTAAGCCTTTAAATAATTTTGTAGTGCACTACCGAACTAGATTGTGACATTGTCACCGAACTAGAGGCATTAAGCCAAATTTGTGGCAGAGCCACCGAACTAGAGGCAATGAGCCAAATTTGTGGCAGAACCACCGAACTAGAGGCAATGAGCCAAATTTGTGGCAGAGCCACCGAACTAGATTTTTGGCAACTGGCCATTCTTCTCTTCATATACCCCACCCCATGCAAACATACGTGTATAACAAAATATAGTCATATAACAATTTCAATTATTCCATATCATTGGTGGGTTTATCATTAAACATTTTATTAGGCCCATATAAATAATTTAGCAACTAGCCCATTTAACAGTTTAGTGGGCTTTGGCCCATTTATCGAACTAGAGTATTTTGGCCCAATTTATCGAACTAGAGTATTTTTGGCCCAATTTATCGAACTAGAGTATTTTTGGCCCAATTAATCGAACTAGAGTATTTTTGGCCTAATTTATCGAACTAGAGTATTTATCGCAATTTTTCCGATTTAAATCGTTTTCATGCATTTACTCAAAAGTATGAATTACTACGTATTTTTCCCGTCTTTACTATTTTTATGATTTTATCACGGTACTTACGATTTGGTATCTAACCCAAAAATAATGAGTGTGAAGTTACACACCTGGTTATTGAGAGAACTACACTTTCCCGCTCTTCAACACCTATACGTATCGCGATAATTAGAACACTTTAAATCTAATAATAAGACCGATCTAAATATAACGATCTAGAAATTTACCCTCGGATTTTCGTAAGACTTCTACTTGCGATTTCTCCCCGATCGATGGTTCGCTAACCGAATCGAACCCACGAACGAATAATGGTTCGGGAGTACGAACGACTTCGAACAATTGATTTTCCTCGGTTGAACGTCCACAACCCGGTGGAAAATCTCGGATTCCCGAAATAGTCCTTTGTTTGTACTTAGGGGGAATAACAGAACCTCCCCTCTTCCGAAGACTAAACACCGCCCTTTTCTTCCCTATTTTGAATGTCTTCAAAGACAAAGATCGTTACTCCAATCTAAAATAATTTCGAAATAATACCAAGGTTTTAAAGATGTGATTTCCTTACCACAAAAATCGATTCCAACGATTTGTGTCTCCCACGACTTCTTGATTTCCAAACTTCCGTTATCGCACTAAAGTATAACAAAATAAACGTTAATAAAATGAACGTTTATTTTGATCTAATAAAGCCTTCAAACCACCATCAATATTCGGCCATAACCACTATTAACTAATCGAAACGAAAAGAATCTCTTACCTATTTTCCACGTCGAAAAGAAAGGATTTGAGAATGGTATTGATGAAAGATTCGGCTATGTGAGATTAAGGAGAAGAGAAAATAATTTGGCTTATAGACACCTTAATATTCGGCCATGAGAGTGTAGGTCAAGAGAATTTCGATTGAAAAGAATAAAATAGGAGAAAGATGGTGATGATGTTGCTTGATTTCAAAGTGAATAGAAGAAAAAGAAAAGAAAAAGATGAGCTTGAGAGAGAGATGTATAATCGGCAATGGTAAAAAGAAAAGAGAAAAGGAATGGCTTTTGGTGTAGGTGATTTTTGGCACTCAAAGGAAAAAGGCACAAAACAAAAGCTAAAGAAACCAACAATGTGACCAAATGGTAAAAATTTTAAGGCTTACCAATTGCACAATTCGGCCAAAGGGAGAAAAGGTTGAGAAAATTTTCAAAACTATGCCCAAAATAAAAATGACCAAAACAAAAACTAAAATTCCTAGCCAAAACTATCACCAAAATTCGGCTCCCCCCTAGCCATATTGCCGTCCATATGCTTGGTCTAATGGCCAAGATATTGTTTCCAAAAACAACTCCTTGATTCATGCCTCATATCCTCACATTTTCCTTATTCTTTTGATTCCCTTCCTTAAGTTCAAATTTTCCTTATTCCTTTGATATACTAAACAAAAATAATATGGTCAACACTTACCATATATGCTCTTGGCCGACACTTGCTATACATGGGCAGAAAAATCAAAAATAAAATTCACCTAGATGCCAGACAAGGGATTCGAACCTTCTCCCACATGCACTAGCTCATGTGCCAACACCACTTTGCCATGCACTCATCTTATGCTTCATTTTGACACTTAAATTAATTTATGTGTCAATGCCACTTAGTCCATTTCCATAAATTCTCAAAAATCAATATTATTCCATCTTAATAAAATTTCTAATTCTTCTTCAGGACTATACTAACCACGAAAATTAATAAGAAAAATTTACTTTCTAAAATACTTACTCAAAGCACACAATTAAATTAAAAAAAAATATACTCGAATTTTCAGGGTGTTACAACTCTACCCTCCTTAAAGAAAATTTCGTCCTCGAAATTTACCTGGTTGAAAAAGATGAGGGTATTGTTGCCGAATTGCATCCTCAGGCTCCCACGTAGCTTCCTCCACTCTGTGGTTACGCCATAACACTTTGACCAACGGCACAGTCTTCTTTCTTAGCACCTTAACATCTCGGTCTAAGATTTCCACTGGTTCCTCCTCAAAAGACAAGTCTGACTTCAACTCCACTTCTTCTACCGGTACTATGTGCGAAGGATCCGATCTATAGCGCCTCAACATGGACACATGGAAAACATTATGAATTTGGCTCAATTCCGGAGGTAATTCAATCTGATAGGCCACTGGACCAATTCGCTTCACCACACGATAAGGTCCAATGTATCTAGGACTCAACTTGCCCTTCTTCCCGAATCTGAATATCTTCTTCCAAGGTGAGACTTTCAAGAAAACTTGATCTCCTTCGGCATACTCGATATCCTTACGCTTCAGATCCGCATACGACTTCTGTCTATCCGAAGCTTCCTTTAACCGTGCTCGAATAGCTTTCACTTTTTCTTCCGTTTCAGAAATCATCTCAGGTCCTAATATCTGTCGTTCACCCAACTCAGTCCAACAAATAGGAGAACGACACCTACGACCATACAATGCCTCGTAGGGTGCCATCTGAATGCTTGACTGATAGCTATTGTTATACGCAAATTCTGCTAACGGTAGAAAATCCTCCCAACTACCTTTGAAGTCGATTACACATCCTCTTAACATGTCTTCCAGAATTTGAATCACTCTCTCCGATTGGCCATCTGACTGAGGATGAAAAGCCGTACTAAAGTTAAGCTTTGTTCCCAGAGCTTCATGCAAAGCTTTCCAAAATCGGGATGTAAACCTAGGATCCCTATCCGATATAATCGACACAGGTACCCCATGCAACCTCACGATTTCGGATACATACAACTTCGCCAACTTCTGCAACGAGTAATCCGTACGAACTGGTAGGAAATGAGCAGTCTTCGTCAACCGATCAACAATCACCCAAACAGAATTTTTCTTAGTGGGTGTTAAAGGTAACCCACTAACAAAATCCATTGTTATTCGCTCCCATTTCCAGAGAGGAATCTTAACTGGTTGCAAAAGACCTGACGGCAATTGGTGCTCCGCCTTCACTTGCTGACAAGTTAAACATTTTCCCACAAATTCTGAAATCTCACGCTTCAACCCAGGCCACCAATACTGTTCACGAAGATCCCGGTACATCTTATTTCCTCCGGGGTGCATAGCATAAGGGCTACTATGCGCCTCCCTCAAAATCATTTGCCTCAGATCTGAGTCCCTAGGCATACAGACTCTTCCACGAAAGCACAACACACCTTCCGGGTTCATCCCAAAATCTTCTATTCCTCTATTTTTCCACTTGCTGAATTAAAAGTCCCAACTTCTCATCTAATATCTGTTTTTCCTTGATTTGCTCCAACCACAGAGGCTTCACCTGGAGTTCTGCTACCAAACTACCATCCTCATACAAACTCAAATGGACAAACATAGCTCTCAAATCAGATACCACCTTACGACTTAATGCGTCCGCCACCACATTAGCCTTTCCAGGATGGTACTCGATTGAGAAATCATAGTCCTTTAACAGCTCCACCCATCTTCGTTGTCTCAAGTTTAATTCCTTCTGAGTAAGAAGATACTTAAGACTCTTGTGATCCATATAGATGATAGACTTTTCACCATATAGGTAATGCCTCCAAATCTTTAAGGCAAACACCACTGCTGCTAACTCCAAATCATGAGTAGGGTAGTTTACTTCGTGCGGTCTCAACTGATGAGAAGCATAAGCTACCACTTTCCCACTTTGCATCAATACGCATCCTAAACCCGTATGTGACGCATCACAATAAACTGTAAACTCCTTTCCAGCTTCAGGTTGAATCAATACCGGCGCTTCTGTCAAAATTTTCTTCAATTTCTCAAAACTTTCTTGCTGCTTATCAGTCCATATAAACGGTACTCCCTTTCGCAAAAGCTTAGTTAAAGGTGCAGGAATCAACGAGAACCCCTCAACAAAGCGTCTATAGTATCCAGCTAAACCCAAGAAACTCCGGATTTCGGCCACTGACTTCGGTGGTTTCCAATCCAATACAGCCTCAATCTTCCGAGGATCCACCCTTATTCCTTCAGCTGATACTACATGACCCAAGAAAATCACTTCTCTTATCCAAAATTCACATTTACTGAATTTGGCATACAATTGATTTTCTCGAAGCAATTGCAATACAATTCGCAAATGCGAGTCATGCTCTTCTTCATTCCTTGAATAAACCAGAATGTCATCTATGAATACCACCACAAACCGGTCTAAGAATGGTTGAAAGACCCGGTTCATCATATCCATAAATGCACCTGGTGCATTGGTTAACCCAAACGGCATCACCAAAAACTCATAGTGTCCGTAACGGGTTCGGAACGCTGCCTTGTGAATATCCGCTTCTTTCACTTTCAGCTGGTGATAACCCGACCTTAAATCAACTTTGGAGAAAACTGAAGCTCCCTTCAATTGATCAAACAGGTCATCAATTCTCGGCAGAGGGTACCGATTCTTGATCGTCAGCTTATTCAATTGCCTATAATCGATACACATACGCATCGACCCATCCTTCTTCTTAACAAACAAAATCGGTGCTCCCCACGGAGACACACTCGGTCGAATAAAACCACGGTCTAGCAGTTCTTGAATTTGGGCTTTAAGCTCTGACAACTCTTTCGGTGCCATTCTATAAGGAGTAATGGACACTGGAGCAGTTTCGGGCAAAAGCTCAATACCGAATTCCACTTCCCGATCTGGAGGTACACCAGGAAGTTCTTCGGGAAAAATATCAGGAAACTCCTTCACAGTTCTCACATCTTCTACTGACATTTCTTTGGCATCTAAAGCACTAATAAATGCTAAAAATGCTCCATACCCTTTTCGTACCAACTTCTCCGCCTTTAACGCAGATATCACATTTGCCAAGAAATTTCTCCGCTCGCCTATCATAACTATCTCCTTTTCCTCCGCAGTTCTTATCAACATCCGCTTTTCAGCATAATCCAGTTGCGCCCGGTGCTTAACCAACCAATCCATGCCCAGAATGATATCGAATTCGCCAAAAGGCGATTCCATCAAATTTGCCAGGAATGTTTCTCCTTGAATTTCTAAGGGCACGTCTCTAAATAGTTTATTAACCAACACCGACTGTCCTAAGGGACTAATTACCTTCATCTCACTATCGGAAATTTCAGACTCTAAATTCAAGTTTCTAGTTATGGTGCTAGCAACGTACGAATGAGTAGAACCAATATCAATCAAGGCAATAACGGGTACATCAGAAATGAAGAACGTACCAGTTATCACATCAGGTGCATTACCATCCTCACGACGTCTGACTGCATACACCAATCCTGGCTGTCTTGCATCCGTGTTGCCTCTAGGAACATTGCCTCAACCCGCTGCACCTTGACCACGTCCAGCCCCATTACCACCACGACCTGGTCCCCGACCTCTCGGTGGTTGCTGAGCTCCTCTTGCCGGTGGTGCATCAGTAGTACGAACTTCTTGAGTCGTATCCAAACGTCGAGGGCAACTCCTATATTGATGATCCGTTGATCCACATTTATAGCAAGCACCTGTTTTCCTCCAGCACTCTCCAGAATGTCTTTTCCCACAATCAGCACAGTCTCGACTCTGATTAACAGCTACTGGTGTTCTTTCTTGAGCTGGTTCTTCATTCCGGGGCCTCTTCGGAAATCTTTTCGAAGGACCCGAATACTTCATATCTCTCTTCCTTCGAACTTGCTCCCGATTCTGACGTTCCGAACTCTTAGCCTCTTCGGCTATCTTGGCCTTCTCCACGAGCGCGGCAAAAGTTCTAACTTGTTGTGGGGCTATCAGAACCCGCAACTCATCTTTTAAACCATCCTCAAAGCGTACACAACGCTCATGATCCGTTGCCACTATCGTTCGAGCATAGCGACTCAAACGTAAGAACTCAGCCTCATACGCTGCCACCGTCTTATTTTCTTGCACTAGGTTCAAGAATTCCTTCCTTCGTGCATCCACATAGCTTGTTCCCATATATTTCCCTTGAAAGGAAGCCTTGAAGAATTCCCAATTAACTAAAGCAGCATCAGTGCCTTCTCGGATAGTAAGCCACCATTGATAAGCTTCATCCCTCAACAAAGATACCGCTCCTCTTAACTTCTGTTCCACAGTGCACTCAAGATCGTCCATGATTCGCTCTACTGCCTCAAGCCAATATTCAGCGACATTGGGAGCTACACCAGAGACACCTCTGAAAACCTCAGCTCCACTGGATTTCAGTCGCTCCGATATTGACCCACGTGCTGTTGGTCCAGTTCTGGATCCAGCGACCCTTTCAAGTACTCGCAGCATTGCTCGTGTCACAGCATTATCTTCTTCCATATGGTCATGTGATCCCGTCTCACTCTCGAGTGACGCAGGTGCATCCATTTCCGGCATATGACCCGGCACATCAGTTGCGCCCCTAACACCTCGTCCTCTACCACGGCCACGTCTACTGCGTCCACGACCACGTCCTCTAGTGCTCGTAGTGACTAATTCGATTTAATCTGATTAAGAGTTTTATAAATCAGAATAATATTTCGGTTGTTTATTAACGATGTTTTATGATATAAAAGAGATAGAGTTGTTTTTGCAGCCATATCCTATTGTCTCAATCTCTACGGTTTTCAACACCTAAAACTAGAAGTTCTAGAGTGTTTCTTACAATCATATCACAATGATAATAACAATCAGTATACAGATACTTACTTGACTTGGCGCGGGATGCTCATGGTGCCATACTACCTTTAAATCAAAAGTCTAGATATTTAAATTGTTTTTCAACAAATATTCTTTATTGAACCCAAACCACAGCCGAGTTTTGAAACTGGGCTCGGATACCATTAAATGAAACACCCCAAACCCGGTCTATGCGTTTAGACGAGATTTGGTTTGTCACACCAATCATACTTTCGTTTCTTTTCAAGTATTTAAGATAAAATAATGCTACAAAAACTTTTGAAAATCGAGTTTAATAAAAATTTAGTACGAGGATTTGAAATTTGATGTTTCAAGAAAAATACTTGTTTGAAAACTTATCGTCAAAATATAATTGTCAAAATCTTAAGATAGTTTAAAGAACTTTGAGAGAATTTAAAATAATTTATGGTGTCCAAAAATTGTTGTAAAACCAATGTTTTTTTTTTTAAGAAAACTTAATAGATGTAAAATAAACCATATTAAGAGTTTGATAGTATAATTTAAAACCATCCACACCATAAAAACCATAAAAACATAACTAGAGGCCTTATTACGTCAACCCATAACAGAAATTTAAGATAATAATTTAAATAAAGTCATTGTTTATAAAAAAAACCCAAATTCGTAGTATGGCCTCCACCAAGTCATCTCCGGCCCAAGTCCACGTCAATTTCCATTACCTGAAATGGTTAATAAAATTGGGTGAGTTACAAAGAACTCAGTGTGCAACTCACTTACCACCATTGTTGGGCCAGATCGTCAAGATATCATGCTGGGCTTGAGCCCAAATACAGAGTTCAACAATATATCATAAAATGAAATAACATAATTTAAAAATGCATGTAAAATGAATTTCCCAACCAAACCTAAAATCCATCCGCTAACACCCCCGTACCAACCATCACACCTGTGGGGATCAAGTCAACCCACCCCGCCAAACACACCAATCATAGGCTTTAAGCCTTTAAATAATTTTGTAGTGCACTACCGAACTAGATTGTGACATTGTCACCGAACTAGAGGCATTAAGCCAAATTTGTGGCAGAGCCACCGAACTAGAGGCAATGAGCCAATTTTGTGGCAGAACCACCGAACTAGAGGCAATGAGCCAAATTTGTGGCAGAGCCACCGAACTAGATTTTTGGCAACTGGCCATTCTTCTCTTCATATACCCCACCCCATGCAAACATATGTGTATAACAAAATATAGTCATATAACAATTTCAATTATTCCATATCATTGGTGGGTTTATCATTAAACATTTTATTAGGCCCATATAAATAATTTAGCAACTAGCCCATTTAACAGTTTAGTGGGCTTTGGCCCATTTATCGAACTAGAGTATTTTGGCCCAATTTATCGAACTAGAGTATTTTTGGCCCAATTTATTGAACTAGAGTATTTTTGGCCCAATTAATCGAACTAGAGTATTTTTGGCCTAATTTATCGAACTAGAGTATTTATCGCAATTTTTCCGATTTAAACCGTTTTCATGCATTTACTCAAAAGTATGAATTACTACGTATTTTTCCCGTCTTTACTATTTTTACGATTTTATCACGGTACTTACGATTTGGTATCTAACCCAAAAATAATGAGTGTGAAGTTACACACCTGGTTATTGAGAGAACTACACTTTCCCACTCTTCAACACCTATACGTATCGCGATAATTAAAACACTTTAAATCTAATAATAAGACCGATCTAAATATAACGATCTAGAAATTTACCCTCGGATTTCCGTAAGACTTCTACTTGCGATTTCTCCCCGATCGATGGTTCGCTAACCGAATCGAACCCACGAACAAATAATGGTTCGGGAGTACGAACGACTTCGAACAATTGATTTTCCTCGGTTGAACTTCCACAACCCGGTGGAAAATCCCGGATTCCCGAAATAGTCCTTTGTTTGTACTTAGGGGGAATAACAGAACCTCCCCTCTTCCGAATACTAAACACCGCCCTTTTCTTCCCTATTTTGAATGTCTTCAAAGACAAAGATCGTTACTCCAATCTAAAATAATTTCGAAATAATACCAAGGTTTTAAAGATGTGATTTCCTTACCACAAAAATCGATTCCAACGATTTGTGTCTCCCACGACTTCTTGATTTCCAAACTTCCGTTATCGCACTAAAGTATAACAAAATAAACGTTAATAAAATGAACGTTTATTTTGATCTAATAAAGCCTTCAAACCACCATCAATATTCGGCCATAACCACTATTAACTAATCGAAACGAAAAGAATCTCTTACCTATTTTCCACGTCGAAAAGAAAGGATTTGAGAATGGTATTGATGAAAGATTCGGCTATGTGAGATTAAGGAGAAGAGAAAATAATTTGGCTTATAGACACCTTAATATTCGGCCATGAGAGTGTAGGTGGAGAGAATTTCGATTGAAAAGAATAAAATAAGAGAAAGATGGTGATGATGTTGCTTGATTTCAAAGTGAATAGAAGAAAAAGAAAAGAAAAAGATGAGCTTGAGAGAGAGATGTATAATCGGCAATGGTAAAAAGAAAAGAGAAAAGGAATGGCTTTTGGTGTAGGTGATTTTCGGCACTCAAAGGAAAAAGGCACAAAACAAAAGCTAAAGAAACCAACAATGTGACCAAATGGTAAAAATTTTAAGGCTTACCAATTGCACAATTCGGCCAAAGGGAGAAAAGGTTGAGAAAATTTTCAAAACTATGCCCAAAACAAAAATGACCAAAACAAAAACTAAAATTCCTAGCCAAAACTATCACCAAAATTCGGCTCCCCCCCCTAGCCATATTGCCGTCCATATGCTTGGTCTAATGGCCAAGATATTGTTTCCAAAACAACTCCTTGATTCATGCCTCATATCCTCACATTTTCCTTATTCTTTTGATTCCCTTCCTTAAGTTCAAATTTTCCTTATTCCTTTGATATACTAACCAAAAATAATATGGTCAACACTTACCATATATGCTCTTGGCCGACACTTGCTATACATGGGCAGAAAAATCAAAAATAAAATTCACCTAGATGCCAGACAAGGGATTCGAACCTTCTCCCACATGTACTAGCTCATGCGCCAACACCACTTTGCCATGCACTCATCTTATGCTTCATTTTGACACTTAAATTAATTTATGTGTCAATGCCACTTAGTCCATTTCCATAAATTCTCAAAAATCAATATTATTCCATCTTAATAAAATTTCTAATTCTTCTTCAGGACTATACTAACCACGAAAATTAATAAGAAAAATTTACTTTCTAAAATACTTACTCAAAGCACACAATTAAATTAAAAAAAAAATATACTCGAATTTTCAGGGTGTTACAACTCTACCCTCCTTAAAGAAAATTTCGTTCTCGAAATTTACCTGGTTGAAAAAGATGAGGGTATTGTTGCCGAATTGCATCCTCAGGCTCCCACGTAGCTTTCTCCACTCCGTGGTTACGCCATAACACTTTGACCAACGGCACAGTCTTCTTTCTTAGCACCTTAACATCTCGGTCTAAGATTTCCACTGGTTCCTCCTCAAAAGACAAGTCTGACTTCAACTCCACTTCTTCTACCGGTACTATGTGCGAAGGATCCGATCTATAGCGCCTCAACATGGACACATGGAAAACATTACGAATTTGGCTCAATTCCGGAGGTAATTCAATCTGATAGGCCACTGGACCAATTCGCTTCACCACACGATAAGGTCCAATGTATCTAGGACTCAACTTGCCCTTCTTCCCGAATCTGAATATCTTCTTCCAAGGTGAGACTTTCAAGAAAACTTGATCTCCTTCGGCATACTCGATATCCTTACGCTTCAGATCCGCATACGACTTCTGTCTATCCGAAGCTTCCTTTAACCGTGCTCGAATAGCTTTCACTTTTTCTTCCGTTTCAGAAATCATCTCAGGTCCTAATATCTGTCGTTCACCCAACTCAGTCCAACAAATAGGAGAACGACACCTACGACCATACAATGCCTCGTAGGGTGCCATCTGAATGCTTGACTGATAGCTATTGTTTTACGCAAATTCTGCTAACGGTAGAAAATCCTCCCAACTACCTTTGAAGTCGATTACACATCCTCTTAACATGTCTTCCAGAATTTGAATCACTCTCTCCGATTGGCCATCTGACTGAGGATGAAAAGCCGTACTAAAGTTAAGCTTTGTTCCCAGAGCTTCATGCAAAGCTTTCCAAAATCGGGATGTAAACCTAGGATCCCTATCCGATATAATCGACACAGGTACCCCATGCAACCTCACGATTTCGGATACATACAACTTCGCCAACTTCTGCAACGAGTAATCCGTACGAACTGGTAGGAAATGAGCAGTCTTCGTCAACCGATCAACAATCACCCAAACAGAATTTTTCTTAGTGGGTGTTAAAGGTAACCCACTAACAAAATCCATTGTTATTCGCTCCCATTTCCAGAGAGGAATCTTAACTGGTTGCAAAAGACCTGACGGCAATTGGTGCTTCGCCTTCACTTGCTGACAAGTTAAACATTTTCCCACAAATTCTGAAATCTCACGCTTCAACCCAGGCCACCAATACTGTTCACGAAGATCCCGATACATCTTATTTCCTCCGGGGTGCATAGCATAAGGGCTACTATGCGCCTCCCTCAAAATCATTTGCCTCAGATCTGAGTCCCTAAGCATACAGACTCTTCCACGAAAGCACAACACACCTTCCGGGTTCATACCAAAATCTTCTATTCCTCCATTTTTCCACTTGCTGAATTAAAAGTCCCAATTTCTCATCTAATATCTGTTTTTCCTTGATTTGCTCCAACCACAGAGGCTTCACCTGGAGTTCTGCTACCAAACTACCATCCTCATACAAACTCAAATGGACAAACATAGCTCTCAAATCAGATACCACCTTACGACTTAATGCGTCCGCCACCACATTAGCCTTTCCAGGATGGTACTCGATTGAGAAATCATAGTCCTTTAACAGCTCCACCCATCTTCGTTGTCTCAAGTTTAATTCCTTCTGAGTAAGAAGATACTTAAGACTCTTGTGATCCATATAGATGATAGACTTTTCACCATATAGATAATGCCTCCAAATCTTTAAGGCAAACACCACTGCTGCTAACTCCAAATCATGAGTAGGGTAGTTTACTTCGTGCGGTCTCAACTGACGAGAAGCATAAGCTACCACTTTCCCACTTTGCATCAATACGCATCCTAAACCCGTATGTGACGCATCACAATAAACTGTAAACTCCTTTCCAGCTTCAGGTTGAATCAATACCGGCGCTTCTGTCAAAATTTTCTTCAATTTCTCAAAACTTTCTTGCTGCTTATCAGTCCATATAAACGGTACTCCCTTTCGCAAAAGCTTAGTTAAAGGTGCAGCAATCAACGAGAACCCCTCAACAAAGCGTCTATAGTATCCAGCTAAACCCAAGAAACTCCGGATTTCGGCCACTGACTTCGGTGGTTTCCAATCCAATACAGCCTCAATCTTCCGAGGATCCACCCTTATTCCTTCAGCTGATACTACATGACCCAAGAAAGTCACTTCTCTTAACCAAAATTCACATTTACTGAATTTGGCATACAATTGATTTTCTCGAAGCAATTGCAATACAATTCGCAAATGCGAGTCATGCTCTTCTTCATTCCTTGAATAAACCAGAATGTCATCTATGAATACCACCACAAACCGGTCTAAGAATGGTTGAAAGACCCAGTTCATCATATCCATAAATGCAGCTGGTGCATTGGTTAACCCAAACGGCATCACCAAAAACTCATAGTGTCCGTAACGGGTTCGGAACGCTGCCTTGTGAATATCCGCTTCTTTCACTTTCAGCTGGTGATAACCCGACCTTAAATCAACTTTGGAGAAAACTGAAGCTCCCTTCAATTGATCAAACAGGTCATCAATTCTCGGCAGAGGGTACCGATTCTTGATCGTCAGCTTATTCAATTGCCTATAATCGATACACATATGCATCGACCCATCTTTCTTCTTAACAAACAAAATCGGTGCTCCCCACGGAGACACACTCGGTCGAATAAAACCACGGTCTAGCAGTTCTTCAATTTGGGCTTTAAGCTCCGACAACTCTTTCGGTGCCATTCTATAAGGAGTAATGGACACTGGAGTAGTTTCGGGCAAAAGCTCAATACCAAATTCCACTTCCCGATCTGGAGGTACACCAGGAAGTTCTTCGGGAAAAACATCAGGAAACTCCTTCACAGTTCTCACATCTTCTACTGACATTTCTTTGGCATCTAAAGCACTAATAAATGCTAAAAATGCTCCATACCCTTTTCGTACCAACTTCTCCGCCTTTAACGCAGATATCACGTTTGCCAAGAAATTTCTCCGCTCGCCTATCATAACTATTTCCTTTTCCTCCGCAGTTCTTATCAACATCCGCTTTTCAGTATAATCCAGTTGCGCCCGGTGCTTAACCAACCAATCCATGCCCAGAATGATATCGAATTCGCCAAAAGGCGATTCCATCAAATTTGCCAGGAATGTTTCTCCTTGAATTTCTAAGGGCACGTCTCTAAATAGTTTATTAACCAACACCGACTGTCCTAAGGGACTAATTACCTTCATCTCACTATCAGAAATTTCAGACTCTAAATTCAAGTTTCCAGTTACGGTCCTAGCAACGTACGAATGAGTAGAACCAATATCAATCAAGGCAATAACGGGTACATCAGAAATGAAGAACGTACTAGTTATCACATCAGGTGCATTACCATCCTCACGACGTCTGACTGCATACACCAATCCTGGCTGTCTTGCATCTGTGTTGCCTCTAGGACCATTGCCTCAACCCGCTGCACCTTGACCACGTCCAGCCCCATTACCACCACGACCTGGTCCCCGACCTCTCGGTGGTTGCTGAGCTCCTCTTGCCGGTGGTGCATCAGTAGTACGAACTTCTTGAGTCGTATCCAAACGTCAAGGGCAACTCCTATATTGATGATCCGTTGATCCACATTTATAGCAAGCACCTGTTTTCCTCCAGCACTCTCCAGAATGTCTTTTCCCACAATCAGTACAGCCTCGACTCTGATTAACAGCTACTGGTGTTCTTTCTTGAGCTGGTTCTTCATTCCGGGGCCTCTTCGGAAATCTTTTCGAAGGACCCGAATACTTCATATCTCTCTTGCTTCGAACTTGCTCCCGATTCTGACGTTCCGAATTCTTAGCCTCTTCGGCTATCTTGGCCTTCTCCACGAGCGCGGCAAAAGTTCTAACTTGTTGTGGGGCTATCAGAACCCGCAACTCATCTTTTAAACCATCCTCAAAGCGTACACAACGCTCATGATCCGTTGCCACTATCGTTCGAGCATAGCGACTCAAACGTAAGAACTCAGCCTCATACGCTGCCACCGTCTTATTTCCTTGCACTAGGTTCAAGAATTCCTTCCTTCGGGCATCCACATAGCTTGTTCCCACATATTTCCCTTGAAAGGAAGCCTTGAAGAATTCCCAATTAACTAAAGCAGCATCAGTGCCTTCTCGGATAGTAAGCCACCATTGATAAGCTTCATCCCTCAACAAAGATACCGCTCCTCTTAACTTCTGTTCCACAGTGCACTCAAGATCGTCCATGATTCGCTCTACTGCCTCAAGCCAATATTCAGCGACATTGGGAGCTACACCAGAGACACCTCTGAAAACCTCAGCTCCACTAGATTTCAGTCGCTCCGATATTGACCCACGTGCTGTTGGTCCAGTTCTGGATCCAGCGACCCTTTCAAGTACTCGCAGCATTGCTCGTGTCACAGCATTATCTTCTTCCATATGGTCATGTGATCCCGTCTCACTCTCGAGTGACGCAGGTGCATCCATTTCCGGCATATGACCCGGCACATCAGTTGCGCCCCTAACACCTCGTCCTCTACCACGGCCACGTCTACCGTGTCCACGACCACGTCCTCTAGTGCTCATAGCGACTAATTCGATTTAATCTGATTAAGAGTTTTATAAATCAGAATAATATTTCGGTTGTTTATTAACGATGTTTTATGATATAAAAGAGATAGAGTTGTTTTTGCAGCCATATCCTATTGTCTCAATCTCTACGGTTTTCAACACCTAAAACTAGAAGTTCTAGAGTGTTTCTTACAATCATATCACAATGATAATAACAATCAGTATACAGATCGTCAAGATATCATGCTGAGCTTGAGCCCAAATACAGAGTTCAACAATATATCATAAAATGAAATAACATAATTTAAAAATGCATGTAAAATGAATTTCCCAACCAAACCTAAAATCCATCCGCTAACACCCCCGTACCAACCATCACACCTGTGGGGATCAAGTCAACCCACCCCGCCAAACACACCAATCATAGGCTTTAAGCCTTTAAATAATTTTGTAGTGCACTACCGAACTAGGTTGTGACATTGTCACCGAACTAGAGGCATTAAGCCAAATTTGTGGCAGAGCCACCGAACTAGAGGCAATGAGCCAAATTTGTGGCAGAACCACCGAACTAGAGGCAATGAGCCAAATTTGTGGCAGAGCCACCGAACTAGATTTTTGGCAACTGGCCATTCTTCTCTTCATATACCCCACCCCATGCAAACATACGTGTATAACAAAATATAGTCATATAACAATTTCAATTATTCCATATCATTGGTGGGTTTATCATTAAACATTTTATTAGGCCCATATAAATAATTTAGCAACTAGCCCATTTAACAGTTTAGTGGGCTTTGGCCCATTTATCGAACTAGAGTATTTTGGCCCAATTTATCGAACTAGAGTATTTTTGGCCCAATTTATCGAACTAGAGTATTTTTGGCCCAATTAATCGAACTAGAGTATTTTTGGCCTAATTTATCGAACTAGAGTATTTATCGCAATTTTTCTGATTTAAACCGTTTTCATGCATTTACTCAAAAGTATGAATTACTACGTATTTTTCCCGTCTTTACTATTTTTACGATTTTACCACTGTACTTACGATTTGGTATCTAACCCAAAAATAATGAGTGTGAAGTTACACACCTGGTTATTGAGAGAACTACACTTTCCCGCTCTTCAACACCTATACATATCGCGATAATTAGAACACTTTAAATCTAATAATAAGACCGATCTAAATATAACGATCTAGAAATTTACCCTCGGATTTCCGTAAGACTTCTACTTGCGATTTCTCCCCGATCGATGGTTCGCTAACCGAATCGAACCCACGAACGAATAATGGTTCGGGAGTACGAACGACTTCGAACAATTGATTTTCCTCGGTTGAACGTCCACAACCCGGTGGAAAGTCCCGGATTCCCGAAATAGTCCTTTGTTTGTACTTAGGGGGAATAACAGAACCTCCCCTCTTCCGAAGACTAAACACCGCCCTTTTCTTCCCTATTTTGAATGTCTTCAAAGACAAAGATCGTTACTCCAATCTAAAATAATTTCGAAATAATACCAAGGTTTTAAAGATGTGATTTCCTTACCACAAAAATCGATTCCAACGATTTGTGTCTCCCACGACTTCTTGATTTCCAAACTTCCGTTATCGCACTAAAGTATAATAAAATAAACGTTAATAAAATGAACGTTTATTTTGATCTAATAAAGCCTTCAAACCACCATCAATATTCGGCCATAACCACTATTAACTAATCGAAACGAAAAGAATCTCTTACCTATTTTCCACGTCGAAAAGAAAGGATTTGAGAATGGTATTGATGAAAGATTCGGCTATGTGAGATTAAGGAGAAGAGAAAATAATTTGGCTTATAGACACCTTAATATTCGGCCATGAGAGTGTAGGTGGAGAGAATTTCGATTGAAAAGAATAAAATAGGAGAAAGATGGTGATGATGTTGCTTGATTTCAAAGTGAATAGAAGAAAAAGAAAAGAAAAAGATGAGCTTGAGAGAGAGATGTATAATCGGCAATGGTAAAAAGAAAAGAGAAAAGGAATGGCTTTTGGTGTAGGTGATTTTCGGCACTCAAAGGAAAAAGGCACAAAACAAAAGCTAAAGAAACCAACAATGTGACCAAATGGTAAAAATTTTAAGGCTTACCAATTGCACAATTCGGCCAAAGGGAGAAAAGGTTGAGAAAATTTTCAAAACTATGCCCAAAACAAAAATGACCAAAACAAAAACTAAAATTCCTAGCCAAAACTATCACCAAAATTCGGCTCCCCCCCTTACCCATATTGCCGTCCATATGCTTGGTCTAATGGCCAAGATATTGTTTCCAAAAACAACTCCTTGATTCATGCCTCATATCCTCACATTTTCCTTATTCTTTTGATTCCCTTCCTTAAGTTCAAATTTTCCTTATTCCTTTGATATACTAACCAAAAATAATATGGTCAACACTTACCATATATGCTCTTGGCCGACACTTGCTATACATGGGCAGAAAAATCAAAAATAAAATTCACCTAGATGCCAGACAAGGGATTCGAACCTTCTCCCACATGCACTAGCTCATGCGCCAACACCACTTTGCCATGCACTCATCTTATGCTTCATTTTGACACTTAAATTAATTTATGTGTCAATGCCACTTAGTCCATTTCCATAAATTCTCAAAAATCAATATTATTCCATCTTAATAAAATTTCTAATTCTTCTTCAGGACTATACTAACCACGAAAATTAATAAGAAAAATTTACTTTCTAAAATACTTACTCAAAGCACACAATTAAATTAAAAAAAAAATATACTCGAATTTTCAGGGTGTTACATTTTAATCCCTTAACTATTTATTTTTACAGTTTAATCCATAACACTCAATTTCATCAAAATTTCTAATTCAAAACATGTTGATTTCAAACATATACTTAATATTCTACCATCAAACCTAACAAAAATTAAACACTTATCAATGGCCAAATCATCAACATGCTTCAAACTCAAAAATTTCAACATGGGTTGGATAGTATTCGAAGCAACGAACTCAAAAACATAAAAATTATCAAAAATCGAGCTCAATTACTAACCTTAATATAGCATGCAATGGCCGAATATTTGGAAGCTTAAGTTTCCTTTCCTTTCTCTAAGTTTCAGTGAAGATGGTAATGAAAAAGAATGAATAAACACGTTTCTTTTATTTAATAATATTAATACATATTATATCATGCCACTTTTCATATAATAATATATTTATAATATACTTTAACATAAAAATAAAGCCACATGCTGTCCACTACCATATAAAATGGTAAATTTTCAACTTAAGTGCTCTTAATAAAGAGGTCAAAGCAATTTAACCATTTAATTTAATAATTGGCTACTTTTACCACTTATACGATTTAGTCATTTTTCCAAAATTAAACACCTAAACAGACAAATTAATTTACGATATTTTAACACATGCTCAAACATATAACACAAATATCAGATATAATATTAAAATTTTTTTCTAACTCGAATTCATGGTCCCGAAACCATCGTTCCGATTAGGGTCATAATTGGGCTATTACACAAGTCACTCAAAGCATTATTAAACAAAAATTCACGGAACCATCTACAACCTAGCTTTTACATATTTAACTCTCGAGTGCAACACTTGAGGGGCAACACTTTTTTCACTGAATCGAATAATCTCATTCTCATTATCTGTATTCAAACCCTACTTTTAGTTTTCTATTATATGCACTGCTATGTGCTTCTTTTTATTCATTTTAAGTGACACATTCACATTTTAGATTGCAATATTTTTCTCACGGTCAACAACACATATTGGTCCCAACTTTGATCCATCATCAAACACCTATTGCCTGTTATTGGCTTTCACTCCAAATCTACCATTATTGGGCCTTATGGCTGAAGGACCAGGTCATGGCCTAGTTCCCACCATCAAACCTTTGTCCTTAGCCCGCTATTTTGCCTTAATTTCCATGGGTCAATTTTTGGTCACATGAAACCCTAAAGCCTAATTATCTCTCACTCCCTAAATTTGTTCTAAATTTCTTCCCTCCTTTCTCACCGTTAATCTTTCCATTGACAATAGCGTGATTTTTCCCCAAGATCTTCAAGTATCGCAAAACACGAACCCTTACTAGTACTGTTTGAGCCACTGTTCCTCCCCTCTGCTGTAAATAAACTTCTCCCTTTTCATCACCCCATCATCATCCAAGGGCCAAAAAACTCCTCATTTACCCATCGTTTGATACTTGACTTCTCTATAATTGGACGAACACACTTTGACTCGCCTTTCGGTGATGTCTTCTTGTCCCTCGAACACAAGTCCGTTCCATGCCCATAGTATCTTTATTTGAAGCAAATGTTAAAGGCGGCCATTAATTCTCACCTTAGTCACTAGTGGCTTTCTCAAATTGACACATATTGCTAAGAGTACAAAACGTCCCCTACGAGTTCAATTCGTGTGATCATCCAAATTCATAACCAATCCAATTGTTTGGTTAATTTTCCTAAGAAGGCAATTTCAATAATACCCCTCTGGTAATCCTAGAAGTCGTATCCAAATGACCTAAGATTTAATCTCACTTTGAATTGTTGAGAAATTTAGTGACCATTGCTAGAGAATTAGGTAGCGTGCAATATTACACAAGCCCCCCAACTAAGGCCTTATTGTAGTCATTCTCAGCTTAAAATCTAATCAGAAAGAAATCATTCTCAAGATTCATTTATTGGATTAGGCATTTGGGTTTTACAATAAGGTAATCTTATTCAACAATACATTAAATCCAATCTCCCCAACATTTTCATAATAATTATTCTAGCCATTCGACGTTCAATGTACTCTTGCACTCTGTCAAAGAATGTAATCGACGGGACACCCACAACCACTTCAGCTAACACATCACCTTCTATTAGGGCAACATTTTCCTCCATGAAAACATTCAGCTCATTCTCCAATGAAGCCCCGAAAAGTGTAGATTTATACAACACTTTAGAAGCATTCGGTCCTTGAACTTTTTGTCCATTACTGGCCACTGTCAGATCATCCTTGTTTAATTATAGCTTCAGCCTAGTTTGTACTTTTTTTCATAGCCCTACGAACACCTTTGTTAGAACTCAAACAATTAACATGTAATAGCCCGGTTTGGACCCTAGTCGAACAGTGGTTTCGGGACCACCTATCTAAGTCAAAAATTATTTTAATACTATTTTCTGTGTTTGCAGCATGTGAATTGATATCTATGAAAGTTTCATGTTAAAATTCTATTGATTGTGTGCTGATTTGAGAAAAAGGACTTAATAGCATAATATGGAAAACTTAGCGTGCTATTTGTTAATGTGTCTACATGCCATGATTTGATTAATTAGGAGGCCTTATATTGATATTATGCCATTGAATGTTTCAATTGACAAAAATGGACATTAGTGGATGGTTTATTAATGGTTTTAATCAAAGGTTAAATAGGTAAATTATGTTTAAAATATGTGTTATAATAAAAGCACATGAAAATGGTGTTTATTATCATCCACCATAGCCGAATATACCAAGAAATAAAAGGAAGAAAGCCAACTTAGGGTTCGGCCATAAACTTGCTTGATTAAGGTATGCATTTTGGTCCGTTTTTGATAATTTCTACGTTTGCCCATGTCTCAATTTCTATTTTTTATGAAGAATATGAAATGTTCCATTGATGATATTTAAAGCTTTGAGATGAATTTAAATTAATTATGATAGATAGGTGTTGAATAAACATGTTTTGTTTTTGAATTTTTGATGAATTTGAGTTATTGGGCTAAATTGTGAAAATGAAAATTTTGGACAAAAATGTGAAATAAATGTGATCTATGAATTTATATTCAGCTAGGCTAAATTTTAAATTGATTTGTGAATTTGATGATTTTTAGTAAATTGGACTAAATTGTTAAAATGTGAAAATGTGATGGTTAATTTACAAAATGCCCTAAATATGTGATCTTGTATTAAATTGAATGAAATGGATGATTTAATGGTTGAATTTGGATTCATTTAGATGAAGAACAAAGAAAATTGGACTTAGATCGATGGAAGTCCAAAATCTTCGAATAGTCAACTCGAGTCCATTTGAATCCGTACGAGGTAGGTCAATATACGAATTAATGTCATTGAATTGATATATTGATGATCATATGAGAATGAATTATATATATGTGTGAAAATTGAGTTGAATGTATGGAATTGAAAGATCGACTATGTGTCGGTATTTGAAAGTTCGGTATGATTCTAAAGCAATGGTAAAGAGATATCATGTAAGACCTCGTCTAGGACGTTGGCATTGATTTGAGACATCGTGTAAGACTGTGTCAGGGACACTGGCAGCTTATATGTTTCGTGTAAGACCCTGTCCGGGACAGTGGTATCGATAATGAATCACATGTAAGACCGCGTCTGGGATGTTGGCATTGTATGAGATTAAAAAGCTTCTATAATGCTTTTGTAATGCTTTTGAATGACTCGATGAGAAATTTCAAAAAATAAAAAAAATAAGTAAAATGTATATCCGACTCAGGTACGTTTGAGTAGTACGAATATTTCGAGGATGAAAAACTATATGTATGTGATGGACATCAGTCCATGGTTTTGATTATTGTATGTTTGGATTTGAATTAAGAACTTATGTAATGCATGAGTAAATGATGTGAAGATTGGTTTATGAATGGTCAAATGAATTGGCTACAAGCTTAAGTTAATGAATTGTATTAGTATTTGATTCTTGATGTGTATTTTAATTGGTATATTGCTTACTAGGCTCTACGCACCTTATTCTATGTATGTTTACTCTGTTTTTTAGATATCGCAGCTATCGAGAGCTCGGGGATCATCAAGGATCATCACCACACTATCAGACTTATTTTGGTACCTTTTGGAAAGTTTAAATGTGTATTATGGCATGTATAGTCTAGATGTTTTATCATGATGTGGTATGTTTACATGTGATGCCATGAGATGTGGCTAACTTATGAATGAAATTATGTTTGTTTTGGTATATGGCTTATGATGCAAATATGCTCTGTTCATTATGATCATTAGGTCAAATATGAAATGGTCATTTATTGTATGTGTACATTTAAGGAAATGGTAAGTTTCATATGAGCTTTATTGTGGCATAAGTGAGTTAAGGAATATGCATTTTTGAATCATTAAAATAGTTTTTGAAATGGACTTGTGTTTAGTATGTATTCTAAGTATGAAATTGGTCATATTGATGAATGTAAAGGTCATGTTTTTTTACTGAAATTGAGTTAGAAATGATGCATAAGTTTTGCTTATAGGTATGACCCTTTAAGGTGTGCAAGTTGGATTTGCAAAGGGCCTATTTTGCGTTCACACGGCCAGGGACAATGGCGTGTGTCTCTGCCATGTGGCTCGAGGGCCACTTTGAAGTGTGCTTGGGTAGATCACATGGTCGTGGCATACGGGCGTGCCTGGTGGTCTTGTGGCCAAGTCAATAGCTAGCTAAATTTGACACGGCCATAGCACACGGGCGTGTCTGTTGGCCGTGTGGGCAAATCAGTATGTATGCCTTGTTTTGGCACGACCTGGATGCATAGACGTGTCTGGTGCCCGTGTGAGGCACACGGCCTGGCCACACGGGCGTGTGACCTCTGCAGCTTAGAAAATTTTCTAAGTTTTCTGAAAATTTCTAAATGTATTCAATTTAGTCCCGACCCCTTCTCAATGCATGTTTGCAGTCTTGTAGACCCACATAATGGACAAATTGATATTGTTTGGCTATGTTTCTTTGATGTATGATTTTATAAACGTTCAATGATCTGAAATGCGCTGTCTGTCTGGTAATGCCTCGTAACCCTAATTCGGCGATGGGTACGGATTAGGGGTGTTACATGACACCCGTCGTGAATTCCACTGTAGGAAGCGTAGCACTTGATATTGTATTTTTATTTTTTAAAAGTATAATTTTTTTAGAGTTTATATTTATAGATTATTTTTTTATATATTTATTTAGTATATGTTTTGGACTATATATTATTTTTGAAAAAATTCTTTCTGTTTTTACGATTTAAAAAAAAGTGTATAGATTTTATATACTTCTCTTGATTTTCTATATAATTTTCTATATATTATAATTTTAAGTTTATATTTGAAAAAAGAAATCTATAAGTTTTATAAAAGAAACGCTATGAGGCATTTTTTCATTGGCTAAAAACAATTATACCAAAACAATATTTTAGTTAATAAATTGAGATAAAAAAGTTTAAATACAAAATAAATATATTTTAAAGGTCAAATTATAAATTGAACCCTAAGAAAAGGATGTGTAATTGTTTATAATTAATTTCTAACAAATTAATCTCCAGATTTAATTGAACTTAAAATGTTACTTTTCTAGAATCATTTTGGTATACGTTTTTGAATTTTTAAAATTTTATTTATAATTTTTTTTTAAGAAACAGAGGTGATAATTAGAGGTGTGCATGGGTCGGGTCCAACTAAAAATTTAGGTCCATTTACTAGGCCCGTGTTCGGCCCAGCCCAAAAATGAGTCTAAAATTTTGCCCAAGCCCGACCCGGATAAAAATGTTAGAAATCGGGCCCAACCTGGCACGCCCATATTATTTTTTATATTATTTTATATAATTTTAAAATATATATAATACATCAAGAATACTAAAAAACATCAAAATAAATATTTCCCAACAAATTGAAAATAAATATTAAAAAAATGTATACTTAAATAACAATAAAATAGATGCAACTTAACAAGCAAATGCCTCTAAATAATAACAAAATTAACCAAATGTCTTTAAAATAATAACAAAATTAACAATAAAATAAGTTTTACACAATATCCAAACAATAATAATAAAATAGTAGCAATATAATAGTAAAATGGTAGCAAAATAGGAAGAAAATAATAAGAAAATAATACTAAAAAAAGATTTTTTTGTGTTTTAGTGAACTCGGGTTGGGCGGGGCCAAAAATGCCTTACCCTAAGGCCGGCCTATTTTTTAAACAGGCTTTATTTTTTTTTTGTCCAAGTTTATTTTTTAAGCATATATTTTTGCCCAAACTCTCCCACATTTTAGGTAGGCCTTCGGGCCGGGCTGAGTGACTTGACCCATGAGCAGTTCTAGTGATAATGTGAGACTGACAATATTCAAGTAAATTAGAGTATTTTAAGAAATCTAAATTCAAAAAAGAATAAAAGTTAAATTAAAAAGGAATTATTAAGTTGTTTTATCCATTTTCTTTTAAATGAGCAACTCGTCGAAAGTTTAAGAACATAGTAAGGAAACATGCAAAAATACTACTGCTGAAGTTAATAATGAATTTAGATTTAATTCTAAGCCTTGAATGCTACTATACAACAATAGAAAAGGCCTATAGCGACACTTATGGGGCGACACTTTTGTAAGTGTTGGGATAGACTGGCCAACATACGCTTTAGCCAACTTTTTTATAAGGGTTGGGATATGCATGCCTAAGGCAACGCTTAAATAAGAGTTGGCTTTGTCTAGTCCTAAGACGACAGTTTTGGGGCGACACTTTCCTAAGTGTTGGGATAGACTTGCCAACATACGCTTTAGCCAACTCTTTGTACAAGGGTTGTGATATGTATGCCTAAGGCGACGCTTGAGTAAGAGTTGGCTTTTGTGTAGTCCTAAGATGACAGTTTTGTGGCGACACTTTCCTAAGTGTTGGGATAGACTATGCTTTGGCCAACTCTTTGTATAAGGGTTAGGATATGTATGCCTAAGGCAACGCTTGGATAAGAGTTGGCTTTTGTGTAGTCTTAAGACGACACTTTTGTGGCGACACTTTCCTAAGTGTTGCGATAGACTACGCTTTAGCCAACTCTTTGTATAAGGGTTGGGATATGTATGCCTAAGGCAATACTTGAATAAGAGTTGGCTTTTGTCTAGTCCTAAGACGACAATTTTGGGGCGACACTTTCCTAAGTGTTGGGATAGACTTGTCAACATACGCTCTGGCTAACTCTTTGTATAAAGGTGTAACGTCCCAAATTTCCTTAATTCCGGCTTTTTTTTTAATGTGTAGCGCCAAAAAATTGGATTTAAAAGATGAATATTCTTAAAATTTTATATCATCAGTTTGTGAATAATTATATATATTCAAATTAAAAATAACTTAATAGCTTCGAGTGTGAAAAAGGTTTTTAATAAAAATGTCGCAAAAAATAAATTTAGTTTAGGGTTTAAGGTTTAGTGTTTAGAGTTTAGGGTTTAAGGGATTATAATTTATTGTTTAAGGTTTAGGGTTTTGTGTTTATGGGTTTGGGGTTTATGATTTTAGGGTTTATTTAATATAAATGTTTCAAAATTTATGTTATATATATTTAAAAATTTTAATCATAAATAAGATAAATATAAATTATTATTTTTTAAATAATAAAATATCAAAATGGGATAAATCCCAAAAGCATACATGAACAATGGTTTAATGCGCAATTGAATATATGAACTTTAATTTGATCCAGTTCTTGTAAATTATTAACACAATTATTAATATAACATAATTTGAAACAAAATTAATTTAGGGAAACAAAATTAAAATTAAAAAAAATATTGAAAGAATATATAATATTAAAATTTTATCTAATTAATTTAGGGTTTAAAGTTTGGAGTTAAGGGTTTAGGGGTTTGTAGTCTATGGGATATGTTTTTGAGTTTAGGGTTCCAATATTTAAGGGTTATGGTTTATGGTTTAGAGTGAGTGTTTTAGAATTTGGGGTTTAAAATTATAAGGTTTAGGGTTTAGGGTAGATCAAATGAAGACGTGAGTGAAGGAGAGGCCAATGCTACTAAAGAATAGTTTGGTCTGTAAATCAGTTAACCGATGTCAATCGGAACTGAGCTATTTTTAATCAAGCCTTTTTCACCCTTATTTGTAGGGTTCTTAGAATGTCATATGTTCGCACTCGTGTTAGAAATCGAACTAATCTAATTAGAATTAATCAGTCCAGTTTGACCAGGTTTTTTGGTTTCTCATTCATTGTTAGGCTGGATAATGATACTATTCTAGAAATCAATTTACTATTTAAGTGTTGGTCAATGATGTTTGAACCAGACAATATTGGCTGGTCGGATTGGGAGTTAGCCAGGGTTACTAGTCTGAAGAATGGCTTTGATTCGGTTAGACCAGTAACTGGTATGGACCGATTAAATTGACAGTTGAATTGGGGTTTTTATTTTTTAATTTTTAACGATTTTTTAATCGAACCAGTCGGATTGGTGAATTGGTGGCTGAACTAGTTCGGTTTAAAAAAAACATTAGTGTTGGTTTGTTTAGTTATTCGGTTTAGAAATTAAAAAAAAAAACTTAAAAATCAACCACACAATCACGTCCAAATTAAAATACATATCACTAAGCATCTTCATAAAAATTGATGTCCGGGACAGAGTGCTTAGCTTTAAGCCTCTCATTTTGTATAAATATTGAGATTTATATTTAGCTTAGATCTTTCAATATATTGGTTTTGTCCAATGTTATTATGGTCTATGAAAGTCATGATTGAGTCATGTTTTTAATGTTTACTTTTATACTTATACTCGCTCAATAAAAAAGAATTACCTTATCCAATAAGGTGAAAGCCTAACAAATTTCTATTTTAGTCTTTGTAATATTAAATGGATCTATTTATTCATTGTGTTATTAAATAAATTTAAATTAAAACAGAGTTAACATTTACTGTTTAAATTAATAATATTTTTTATAGTTTTGTATATGGCATTTTTGTTTTTTTAATTGAATTGGAATTGAAAAAATATTTTTTATATTACAAATATTAATTCTAATACAATTTAAATTTATTTAACTGATTTAAATAGTATAAAATTATTTTTTTGCAAAAAAAAAGTCATTTTGTAATTAGTTATTTTATCCCAAAATTTCAAATGAATCCCTTTTTTCTTTCCCTTCCCCCCCCCCCACCCCCGTAAATCCCATTTAAAATCTCTCCTCCTTTTATTTCCCCCCCAATTTCCCACTTTTATTTCCCCCCCAATTTCCACTCTTGGTTTTATTAATTATTAATATTTTTTGTTTTCTTCTTCTCTGGGTTTCAGTTCGCCCATTTTCTTCTGGTTCTTGTTGTTTTGAATTTTTCCTTTGTTTTATAAATCGAATCCGAAGATGGGTTCTTGTTCTTTTCTTCTTTTGTTGCTCTATATAACTGCTATCTGTTCAATACGCTGCGTTTTGGGTTCTCCGATTTGCTCCCATGAAGCTGATGTGTTCATTGAAAACCTTCGATTTCAATGCTCTCCTTCGTTATCTCCAATCCCCCCTCTCGAGGTACGTTCTTTTTTCCTCAAATTTTGGTGGGATTTTTTTTAGATTGGTTTTTATTAAAAAAATGGATTCTGAGGTTTTTTTTTTTTAGATTCTTGGCATATATGAGCTTGTCTTATCATGTTCAAAAAAGAAGAAGAAATTTTTGGGGTTTTTTTTTGCCTGAAATATTAGAGTATGATCATGATTTAAAAAAAAAAAATTTAATTGTATCAGAGTAATGGTTTATGGGTTATTTTCTGTTAAATGATAGAGAAAGAACTAGAAATGGAATTATAAAATTTATTAGCTAGGATTAAGGGCTTTGATTATTTATTTTCTTGTAGAAGATTTTGAATTTATATAATATTTATGTATTTGAAAAGCATGAGCACCTAGAATTTAAGACTATTATGGCTATGTTAAAGTAATAGATATTCAGCTTAAGTGTTAATGATTTTGACCCCGTGTTTCTTATTAATATATTTGTGTTCTATTTGAAAAAAAATCATAGCATATGGATTCTGCATTTTTGCAGTATTTATAATGCCTATGGGATGCGCATAGGATTATAAGTTTGCCATTTGATTCATTGTGCCAATTATTGACGAACTCCTTTAAATTATTGCTTGCTTGTGGAAGTGAGTTCGATGTATCTTTCTGTCAGCTTAGGATGTAACCAATTTCAGGCCAAGTTTTCCGTCATTGGTGATGTGCTATATATGTGCAAATGGTTTGTGTATTAGTTTAGCAGAGAATAGGGATTTCTTATTATACTTCTCATGTCCGTGTAGAACCCAAATTTTGCTCGGGGCCCTTTTAAGCCCAATAATAAACCCATCAACTTAAACCCAAAACACTACATAAGCCCAATCTTTAACCCAAGTTTATATCGACCCATGTGGCCCAAGCCCAGTCCTAAAATTGGCCCGATCGGCCCAAGAAAATTAAAACACAGCAGAAGGAAGAAAACCCTAGGCAGAAGCCTCCAGCGCCGCAACCCACCAAACCCCATGTGCGCACCATCGCTCGTTGCCCGCACGCCTAGCCCATACCCTGCAAAGACAGTCGAGAAACAGAACAGCAGAGAAGTATGGAACAAACGAATAGATTAATAGATAAGGCTTGTATCTTTCGGCTATAAAGCCAACTAAGAATGATGTAATCAGGGTTGGTTTTTTTTTTGAGATTCAATCAATACACGCAAAAGATTTCCAAAAATACAAACAATAGCAACATCGGGAAACAGAAATCAGTATCAAAGCGGGTTCGAAACAAGATTCGAAGGTTCATTTCCTATTTTATCTTCTTTATATATTTTCGAAATCATCCACAAATCCATTTTATTTTCTTTAAAATATACACATATATATAAAATATATAAAAAAGTAACAAGCAAAAAGGGAAGACGTACCAATATCGAGCGGTGGCCGGCGACGGCGGCTGGAGGTGTTCGTGCGGCGGTGCGAATTAGGAGTTGAAACCCTAGCAGAGAGTAGATGTGGGTTTCTGAAATTTTTTTTTGAGGAAAGAAGGTTAAAAGTTAGGTTTTTTTTAAGAAAGGGAACTAATGAAATTTTTTGGAATTTTTGGGCTTAAATAGCCCCAGTAAAACGACGCCGTATTAAGAGGGTGGGATCCGCGCATGACCCGATTCGCGACCCGGGGATCCGCGTGTTTAGTCCAGAAGGGTTATTTATTGCGTCAGTCCCCCCTTGTTTCGCAAAGATTCGATTTAGTCCCTTCAGCTATGCCTTTCGTTTATTGCTATTTTGGTCTTAAAATTTTAAAGCATATTTCAATTCAATCCTTACTCGAACGCTGCGTTTCGGATTGCGAGGTTTATTTCTATTTCGGTCCTTCTCGGTTGCGCGCATGTTACACCTTAGTCCCCAATTCCCTTTCCCCTTTAATTTATTGCTGTTTTAATCCTTTTAATTCTATCTTGATTACAATTTGGCTCTTTTCTTATCTTTTTGTAATTATACTACTACTGTTTGTTATTAATTTTAATATTTTAATATTACTATTATTATTATCATTATTATAACTATATTATACCATTATATTATATATAATTTTATATCATTATTATCATTATTGTTACTACAATTATATCAGTATATTGTATATTTGTGTATTACTTTACTATTATACTTATATTTATCTTACATATATTTTGTATTATTATATTATTATTATTATTATTATTATTATTATTATTAATACTATTATTATTATCATTATTATGGTTGTTAGTACTCACATTATAATTATGGACAATTGCTTTTGTTAGAACTTTGCGTTTTATTTTCCATACTTTATATCATTTTTACAACTGTTTCGACATTCTTACGATTGTTTTTATCGGCGTTCATTTTATGTAAATCCATAATTTCGAGGTGATCTTGGATTCAAAGGTTTAACTTATCGTGTCCTAAAGTATTGGATGTGATATTTTAGTCTTTGGGAACGAGAAAATCTTGATTTCTTCTAAAAAAGGAAAATACGGAATGACCTCGGGTTCGAGGATTTGGATTACCATGTCCTAAAGTATTGGATGTGATACTTCGATTCCTTGGAACGGGAGAATCTCGACTCGCATTTCCGGAAAATCACGAGATGATCTCAAGATCGAAGACTTAAACTATCGTGTCCTAAAGTATTGGATGTGACATTGTATTTCTTCGAAATGAAAAAAAATCTCGATTTAATTTAAGAAAACCCAAATATTTCCAAAAGAGGTCGGATTTTCAAATGCTTTTAAAATTCTCAACTTTTGACATGAGGACATTAATTGATCAAATCGGTACCAATTTTGGGCGTGACGAGGGTGCTAACCCTTCCTCGCACGTAACCGACTCCCGAACCGTTTTCTCAAATTTCGTAGACCAAAAACACTGTTTTAGTAAATCAAAAAATGTTTTATTAAAACAAAGGTGATCCGATCACACCAAGCAAAGATCGGTGGCGACTCCCGTTTTTATTTTCTAAACCCAAGTTCGATTCCCGTTTTCAAAAAATGGTTTCGACAGCTTGGCGACTCCACTGGGGACCCAAAAGAGAGTCAGGCCGTAAAATTGATTGATTTTTTGTCCCTTTGATCGAAATTTGGAAAATTGTTGTGAAAAATCGTGTTTCTCTCCGATGCGTCTGCTTGTGCTATAATGTCGAGTCTCTTGAAATACTTTGGCATTGCATTGCATGACCATTGCGGTCACACCCTTAAGTGGGAGTGATAAACTACTCTTTCGTGAGGTTTTCACCTCCGTGCAAGATAGTGGATCGCTTTCGGAACACATCCGTACCTATGTCTTCGTGAGATTTTCATCTCCGTGCAGCCATAGGGAAATGTGTTCCCCTGAACGGAACTTGGTCCATATGAGCCTATAAGGGGTGAGGATCGAGGAATCTGCTGGTTCGGGTACCCTTGCTTTAGAACCAAACCGCATATAGAGAAACCTAAGAGCCCACCATAGGTAGAGCCACATCGAGCCCTAGAGGCCACCCGGATAAATGCTCTATTTCGATTATTACTCTTGCACTAACGTGTTTTCCGCTGTCTTGATTACATTGCATTGCATTATCATAGAAAGGAGGTACTGATTAATATTCGATTGCTAAATAGAAGAGTTTTTCATAAGGAAATGAATTTCTTGATAAAGTGGATTGTGATACGGTTGCCCAAATGTAGTCCAAGTAAACAACGAGAGAAGATTGACAGTCTACAGAAGAGTACAAGACCTCGCTTGATGATTCAAGCCAACAAGGATTATTCAAGAAGTTGTCACCCCCAGACTTTAAAGGAGCTTATGAACGATCACAGAGGATAAACAAGTGAAGAGATACGGTCCGAACCAAGCCCCAAAGAGCTAGAAGGGGCACCCACGAAGAAAGCGTACAAGATATGGCCATGACCTTCGGTCACAAAGGAAGAGATTGGTGTTTTGCTTGGGCTACGAGGACAAAACCGTATATGTAATCTGTTTTATGTAAAGAGATTTATCTTCTAGACAAGTTCTTCTAATGAAATTGAATTCATAATCAGCGCCTCTCTTTCTCTTTGCATTCATTCCATGCATTGGCATTGCATTGCATCATCTTAGAAAGGAGATGTTGATTCGCATTTGATTGCTAAATAGAAGAATTTGTCATAAGAAAATGTGTTCCTTGATAAGGTGGAACACGATACGGTCGTTTGAGCGTGGCCTAGGTAAACAACAAGACAAAGCATTACTTGAAGATTGAAGCCGACAAGGATTGTTTGGGAGCCATACGAAGATTATGAGCATCACGGAGGACAAGTGAGTGATGAGGTACGACAACGAAGAGTTAGAAGAGACATCTACTAAGGAAGCCACGGGACATAATTAAAACATCCAAATACGAAGAAGGGGATTTGTTGGAAGGTTCAAGCCGAAAAGGATTGTTCGGGAGTCATCAGAAGACTATGAGCATCGCAAAAGGTAAGTGAGGATGAAGGACAACCTGGATCAAGCAAATAAGGAGCTAGAAGAGACGGGACACGACCACAATATTCGAGACGAAGAAAAGGTTTGGTGTTTTCACCTGGACTAGGAGGATGGGCTGTATATGCGGCCCACGTTATTAAAGGAACGTACTTTCTAGACAAGTTCTTCTAATAGGAATCGAATTCATAATCAACGTCTCTCTTTCTTTTTGCATTGCATTTTATGCATTTTGCATTGCATTTCATGCATTTCGCATTGCATTCCGCGCATTTGCATTATATCATATTGTCTGCATCAAAACTTGTAGAAAAACCCTAATTAGGTGAAATTATTCCAGATATGGAACAAAGGTTGGAGAGATTAGAGCAAAGGCAAATATTGATGCAAGAACAGTTGGCCAAAATTCAGCAAGATATGCAAGATCAAATGAATGTGATGCGCCGGTTAATCCAACTACTCGCCGAAAGACTTGAAAAGAGGAGTGCCCCAACTATCAACGGTACGGATGATGATGAACAAATTGTTTATTCCCCGAGGAATATCTCGACTCAACCAGACACGCAGTCGCAAGGGGCACCCATCATTATCGGACCCCGACGTCAGACCAATACCTCAACCATCACAAACTTCCCAACAGGCTCATGTTTTAACCCTAAGGATGATCGAGCCGAATCAATTGTTTGGGCAAAGGCGAAAGAAAAGTGGGAGCGGACATTGAAGACCCCGAAAAAGAAGGAAAAGGAAGTGGGTAGTACGAGTAAGCATGATGAGAGTTATTCAAAGCTAATAAGACAGCCAAGGACAATGGCTACCAGTCATCAAGGTCCCCTTAAACAAGATCCCAATCCAAAGCCTAACACGGAAAGGCTCCAGTTCACACCCATCCCGATGGCATACAAGGAGCTCTATCAAAATTTATTTGATGCACATGTGGTGTCTCCTCACTACTTGAAACCGTTCCAACCCCCGTATCCCAAATGGTATGACCTGAATGCTCAATGCGACTACCATGCCGGAATAGTAGGACACTGGATAGAAGACTGCACCGCTTTCAAGAACTTAGTCGAAAAACTTATCAAAATAGGAGTTATAAGGTTTGATGACTCTTCTGATGCAGAAAATTCATCGCTCAACCATGCTACTAAAAGGGTAACTATTGAGAGCACCGTGATAAATGGGGGTGTGAGATCAGGAGTACATCCACTTCAGGGCTCCAGTGCAAAACCTGACACTGAGGAATTGGAACGTGCATGACGTGTCTGGAGAATGAACCGAAGAATCTAAGTTTTCAAGACCTTGCATGTTTGAGAGTGTTTTGAACAATAGGATTGTGGAAGGGATCCCTGTATTTTAGCTGATCTGGAGTAATATTCAAAACATGCTTGTTGCGTTAAGCCTAGAGGCAATAAGAGTCCTTTTGTGAAATAGGCTTGTTTCCAGAATTTTTATTTCAATAAAATGCACCTTTATTTTCACTCTTCGCATCTCATACTCGGTATCATTTCATTTTCATATCATACTTTTAATCTTCTACCTTCATACCCACAATGGGTCTCCCAGATATCAACGACATGAGCGACGCTGTTACCGACTCTCCTTTTAATGAGATATGTGTCTAAAGGGATTGGAGGACTGCGGAGATGGCAAGGACCGCAACTTATTTCCTAAACTGTTAAGAATGGTGGATCCTATCCTACAGAGTGTCAGCAAACACTACAAGGGAGATGAAAATGGAAGCTCAGCTGGCCGTAGGAACAATGCAAGGAATCAGTGAGTTATCTCCAAGAGTTCAAAGGTATTTTCGTATGATCACGCCAGGACTACTGAGGCATGAAGTACGCTATCCAAGCTAAGGAAGTCACAGGAGAAGTCCACATACTGATTATTCTACCCGGACTAAGCCAATCAAGAGGTTCGAGCCACTGGTCTACCCAAAAATTTAGCATCAAACGCCAAATCAAAGAGGACAGAACTTATGTGCCTCTTCCATTCTTTCTACACATGGGGCATGAACGTTATCAAGCCAATCTCCTAGAAAGCTTCTGGTCCGCATCAATTCATCTTCACGGATGACGATCTCTTCACCAAGAGTGTGAGGGTCACTTCGTATGCTAATGTCACAAAGTGGATAGTCGTTAGGCCCCCCCCAAAAAAAAAGGGGCAACAAAACAAGGGTCGATGACCTAAACTTGTGAATATTGGCATATAGAAGTTACATTTACCCTTTATGCTCATCAAACATCAGCCAGGGCCCCTGCCGGGGCAGCCCCTTCCTCATTAAGATTTGCCTAGTGAAGTCGAAATCCTCTGTTCCCTAGGCACGGGCCGAGCCAAAATTGGATAAGGCGGAATAGACTCAATCCCAATGTGATCAAGAGAGGTTGAAGAGAAATATCGGGAGCTATCTATCACGACCAGATGATGTGAATTCTCAACAAAAAGGATCACCTTAGAAAATTCCATGATAGGGCTCTGGAAAGGAAAATGATCTCGCGCAAAAGAGACTTCAGAAGAAAGCGAATGACAAACTAGGAAGGACCTTGTACGGCAAAGAAAGTCTGTCCTAGGAAAGTATGAATATCGACCGAAAGGGATGGCAGGGATTGGCCCAATCCGGAGAATTCAAAAAAAAAAAAGGGCAACAAAGAAGGAAAAAAAAAAGGAGAAAAGGAGAGGCCAAAGGCGAAAACCCGCAAAGGGTGCCTTGGGACCAAAGGTGGGTTTGAGTTGAAAACCCGAAAAGGGCGGCTCAAATTTTTGATGGAAATGGGGCAGACAGTGGTCTCACTATACTTGAAGCAACAACGAAGAGGTATGTTGCGTCTTGGGGCATCGACAAAGTACTCTGGATCTCTTAAGCACATATTGAGCTTAAAATGGTCCTTAAGAAGTTTGAACAGGGAAGCTCAAGCTGCGATATCTAGGGCACCTAGCTTCTATTCTACCCATTTTGAGTTTGCTATCTTTGTCTTTTCAAAATACACTCTAAATAAACTTTCTTTTCATTACATTTGCAAGCTTGATTAACTTGTTGGTTTCGAGCTATACTCCCAATAAATTTTTGTTTCACCTACCACTATGATCCCTTTCAAACATTTTGCATTGAAATAATGATTATTGGGCTAATAATACTTTCGTAAAAGGAGTTTTGCATATTACTCTGGAAACCTCTAAGTAATACAGGAGTCTGAAACAGGATTGTTGTTCAGAATCCACCAAGCTTACGGTTTGGAAATATCTGAATCCAAAGTGAGGTTGTCTCTTTGGATTTTTTCCAAAGATGGTGATTGAACAAAGTGACAAGGAATTGCGTCAGTGATACAATCCTGGCGAGAAATGGGCATTGCTAACCCAAATGCAAAACCAGAATCATTCTTGAAAGGAAATGATATTCCGCATTCATGCATATACATCTGGTTGGGACACCCGAAGAGTGATCAATAGATGGAAGGATTCAGATCTTGTACCCTTGAATAGAAATGAAACAAGTCAAAGAGGAAACAAACTCTACGTTCTGGAGTTGCAGTGGGGTAAATGCGAGGATCCATACCTTATACCCCTAGGTCACAATGAGATGAACTTTGAAGTTACAGTGGGGCAAATTTGTTGAGTAAGATAAGTGTCCTTCTGGGTTCTGCCATGAACGCTAGCCAAACAAGATTGCAGCATAAGACATAGCCCTGATAAACAACGAGCGATGAGCACCTTAAACCGTTAGAAAAGGATCATTCTTGCAAAACACATTTAGTTAGGGGTATTTGATTCATCCTGATCTTCGCATCATAATCATTGTAGCAAACTATTCTCGTGACATTCTGCGTTCATGTAGGTGTCATCCATAGCACATGCATTTGGATCATTCCAATCATAGCATCCGCATCATTTGCATAAGCATAAGCACATAAAACCGATTCTACAGGACAGGTCCCTTGGAGAATGGGGTAGCAATATCGAAAAGTTCAGATCTTGTCCCCTAGAGATGTTAGTGGAGCAAACCGAAGATTGAAGTCTTCCCGAGATAGTAAGGAAGCAAATTGGAAAGTTCTGAAGTCTTATTTCCTCGAAGTTCCAGTGGAGTAGGTTGAGATTACAAATCCCGTCTCCCTGAGTTAACGTTAAGAATACTTCTTTGAAGTTTCAGTAGAGAAGATTGAGACTACGAATCTCTTCTCCCTGAGTTCTCAGTTCTCGTGGAGTAGGTTGAGATTACAAATCCCATCTCCCTGAGTTAACAATGAGGATACTTCCTTATTTCTTTGAAGTTTCAGTAGAGAAGATTGAGACTACGAATCTCTTCTCCCTGAAATCCTCGATGTTCCAGTGGAGTAGGTTGAGATTACAAATCCCGTCTCCCTGAGTTAACATTGAGGATTATCCTATTACCATCGACCAGCGGTGGAATAGGTTGAAGATTATTCTATTACCATCGACCAGCGGTGGAATAGATTGAGGGTTATCCTATTACCATCGACCAGCGGTGGAATAGATTGAAGATTATCCTGATGCCATCGACCAGCGTTGGAATAGATTGAAGATTGTCATATCACCACAAACCAGTAGTGGAATAGATTGAAGATTATCCTATTACCATCGACCAGCGGTGGAATAGATTGAAGATTATCCTGATGCCATCGACCAGCGTTGGAATAGATTGAAGATTGTCTTATTACCACTAACCAGTAGTGGAATAGATTGAAGATTGGCCTATTGCCACTGACCAACGGTGGGATAGGTTGAAGATTGCAATGTTATCTCCCTGAAGATATAACAAAACAGAAAAACGGATTGAAGCCACAAGCCCTATCTCTTGGAAGTAGCAGTGGAGTGGAGCGAAGCAATGGAGCTTAAAGCTACCTGACAAAGAAGCGTGCCCAAAAGAATCAAGGCTCGACGAGATCGGGCAAATTTGGGTCTTTTGAAGTCTTTGCTCTATTCTCGTTTCACGACAATAAGCAAAGAGGGGCAGCTGTAGAACCCAAATTTTGCCCGGGGCCCTTTTAAGCCCAATAATAAACCCATCAACTTAAACCCAAAACACTACATAAGCCCAATCTTTAACCCAAGTTTATATCGACCCATGTGGCCCAAGCCCAGTCCTAAAATTGGCCCGATCGGCCCAAGAAAATTAAAACACAGCAAAGGAAGAAAACCCTAGGCAGAAACCTCCAGCGCCGCAACCCACCAAACCCCATGTGCGCACCATCGCTCGTTGCCCGCACGCCTAGCCCATACCCTGCAAAGACAGTCGAGAAACAGAACAGCAGAGAAGTATGGAACAAACGAATAGATTAATAGATAAGGCTTGTATCTTTCGGCTATAAAGCCAACTAAGAATGATGTAATCAGGGTTGGTTTTTTTTTGAGATTCAATCAATACACGCAAAAGATTTCCAAAAATACAAACAATAACAAACATCGGGAAACAGAAATCAGTATCAAAGCGGGTTCAAAACAAGATTCGAAGGTTCATTTCCTATTTTATCTTCTTTATATATTTTCGAAATCATCCACAAATCCATTTTATTTTCTTTAAAATATACACATATATATAAAATATATAAAAGAGTAACAAGCAAAAAGGGAAGACGTACCAATATCGAGCGGTGGCCGGCGACGGCGGCTGGAGGTGTTCGTGCGGCGGTGCGAATTAGGAGTTGAAACCCTAGCAGAGAGTAGATGTGGGTTTCTGAAATTTTTTTTTTTTGAGGAAAGAAGGTTAAAAGTTAGGTTTTTTTTAAGAAAGGGAACTAATGAAATTTTTTGGAATTTTTGGGCTTAAATAGCCCCAGTAAAACGACGCCGTATTAAGAGGGTGGGATCCGCGCATGACCCGATTCGCGACCCGGGGATCCGCGTGTTTAGTCCAGAAGGGTTATTTATTGCGTCAGTCCCCCCTTGTTTCGCAAAGATTCGATTTAGTCCCTTCAGCTATGCCTTTCGTTTATTGCTATTTTGGTCTTAAAATTTTAAAGCATATTTCAATTCAGTCCTTACTCGAACGCTGCGTTTCGGATTGCGAGGTTTATTTCTATTTCGGTCCTTCTCGGTTGCGCGCATGTTACACCTTAGTCCCCAATTCCCTTTCCCCTTTAATTTATTGCTGTTTTAATCCTTTTAATTCTATCTTGATTACAATTTGGCCCTTTTCTTATCTTTTTGTAATTATACTACTACTGTTTGTTATTAATTTTAATATTTTAATATTACTATTATTATCATTATTATAACTATATTATACCATTATATTATATATAATTTTATATCATTATTATCATTATTGTTACTACAATTATATCAGTATATTGTATATTTGTGTATTACTATTACTATTATACTTATATTTATCTTACATATATTTGTATTATTATATTATTATTATTATTATTATTATTATTATTATTATTAATACTATTATTATTATCATTATTATGGTTGTTAGTACTCACATTATAATTATGGACAATTGCTTTTGTTAGAACTTTGCGTTTTATTTTCCATACTTTATATCATTTTTACAACTGTTTCGACATTCTTACGATTGTTTTTATCGGCGTTCATTTTATGTAAATCCATAATTTCGAGGTGATCTTGGATTCAAAGGTTTAACTTATCGTGTCCTAAAGTATTGGATGTGATATTTTAGTCTTTGGGAACGAGAAAATCTTGATTTCTTCTAAAAAAGGAAAATACGGAATGACCTCGGGTTCGAGGATTTGGATTACCATGTCCTAAAGTATTGGATGTGATACTTCGATTCCTTGGAACGGGAGAATCTCGACTCGCATTTTCGGAAAATCACGAGATGATCTCAAGATCGAAGACTTAAACTATCGTGTCCTAAAGTATTGGATGTGACATTTTATTTCTTCGAAATGAAAAAAAATCTCGATTTAATTTAAGAAAACCCAAATATTTCCAAAAGAGGTTGGATTTTCAAATGCTTTTAAAATTCTCAACTTTTGACATGAGGACATTAATTGATCAAATCGGTACCAATTTTGGGCGTGACGAGGGTGCTAACCCTTCCTCGCACGTAACCGACTTCCGAACCGTTTTCTCAAATTTCGTAGACCAAAAACACTGTTTTTGTAAATCAAAAAATGTTTTATTAAAACAAAGGTGATCCGATCACACCAAGCAAAGATCGGTGGTGACTCCCGTTTTTATTTTCTAAACCCAAGTTCGATTCCCGTTTTCAAAAAATGGTTTCGACAGTCCGTTTTTACAGTTCATGGCCTATTCAACAAGCTAGATGTTCTAGACATTGATAAGGTTGCAACTTGTATCCTATCATATATTCTTTTGATGAAATTATTTGCTCATCGTTGGGGAGTTTATGTTATTCTGTTATAATTATATTCTCTTCACTGGAGAGTTCTATTATTATGTTATGATTATCTATTTTTCAGAATTGTTTTAAAATGATTTGCATAACTTTGATTGATGCTGTTCCTAATTTTGTTGACTGGTTATGGTTGGCTTTATGAGAGTATAGTGTCTTCATGTACTTTTTGTTTTGCTCAAGTCTCTAAGTTAGCTATTATTGGGTTGCAAAATGAAGATGGATCCTTTTCAGGCGACATGTGGGGTGAGGTGGATACGCGGTATATGTTCTTCCGCAATTATATTTGTTTTATATCTTTTTCTAATTTATTTTCTGGTTTATTACTTTTAGATGTAAATCCTCTTTTTACCAAATTGGTTTGATTGGTTTAGGTTCTCTTATATTACCATCTGTTGCCTTTCAATATTGTGTTGTATGGATAAAATCAATGTTGAGAAGGCTGTTAGCTATATCCTGAGTTGCAAAAACCTAGACGGTGGCTTTGGATGCACACCTGGTGGCGAGTCTCGTGCAGGGCAAAGTATGTTAATCTCGTTGAGTTACCTTGTTTACCAATTCAACCGAATTCTGGGTGAAAGAAAAACTAATTGGTGTGAATTGCTTATTGGCAGCTTTATTTTAGTTCTATAACCATTAAGATGCTCCTGAGCAACGTAAGCTTTGTTATACTCTATTAAACCTTGGCTCTTATATATCTTCCACTTATTCGCATGCTGCTTAATTATGCTGCACCATCTATTCCACTGATATATGTGTTCCTCGTAAAGTTCTCTATATTTGGTCAGTGGACATGCAGGTTTTGGTCATTGTTGCTTTGCTGAAGATGATAATGAGGTGAGGATTTTCTGCGATACAGCTTAGTTTCGAAACATATCATCTACTTAAAAAGGAATATACTTAGAAGAAAGTACACATCAATACAATGATTTCATGCACTAAGTTCACATCTCATACCTGGTTTTGTGTGGTATTCAGTGGCTTCTTTCTTACATTATAGTAAAAATGTTTGCTTTGCAGTGGGAAGCTCTTCCTCTGTTGCTCATTGAGATTGGTGTAAATCAGTCGTATTCTTTACCTCAAGGTATTTCAGCATTGGGCCTTCCTGTTACAACTATTGCTCTCATATCCACATATTGATCTTTGTAAGTACTTCCATATATCTGATATTTATGTCCAGTGAAAGTTTTCTCTTATGTATGAACCATGCAATCTTTAACTTGTATCCAAGTAAGCCCCTAATTTACAATTTATGCATAAATCAAAATTTCACTAATATGGGCTTATTTGGGTACATTTAAATCTTTATTGGCTTACATTTTATAATGGTTAGCCAAGTTTTGAATGACTTGCTGTTGCACTCTTATTTAGAGGTCTTGGTTAACATTATATATTAAATGTTTTTTGATATCTGCAAATGGTCTGCATTTGAAGTTCTGAACTTTGATTTATCTTTAAAGGTGTCAAGGTTCGTTCATTTATCTTCATATAATTATGTTCATTTATCTTCATACTAGGCTCTCTTGCAGGCTTACAATGTCTAACTTTTTATTTCTTTAATGCAGGCTGCAAGACAGGATTATGAGAAGGAAAAACTTAGCGAAAGGAATTGAAGTTTCTTGGGGCTACCTTTGTAGAAATAAGAGACCAACAGAGTTTCTTGGAATTGAAGTAATTTCAAATTGTATTAGCTTTTATGTATTACAACATCAATATCAATGTCCATCATCTTAGGTATTTTTTTATTTGTTTACTTTTGTATATTCAGTTGAATGTTAGTGGTATAAATTTCAGCTAAATGTTAGTGTATTTTTATTGTTGGATAGATTTTTGTAGTGAATATTCAATCTTTATTTTAATTTTAATTTTATATTTTTTAGTTGTATTTAAGGTACAATTCTTATAATTATTTAATATTTATAAAAATATATTAATATTGAAATAATAAAAAATAGAAAAAATTACATTATACGTGTCTATTCCAATTTTACAAAAGGTTGCCTTAGATGTGGTCTATACCAACCTAATTAAAGTTGCCTTAGATGATTCTATTGCAATCTTTTTTAAAAGTCGCTTTAGACAAGGTTTATCCCAAACTTTTTTAAGGGTTGTCTTAGGTTGGTTTATCCCAATCTTTTTTAAGGGTTGCTTTAGGATGGTCTATCCCAACCTTTTTTAAGGGTTGCCTTAGGATGGTCTATCCCAACCTTTTTTAAGGGTTGCCTTAGGCTAGTCTATCCCAACTTTTTTAAGGTTGCCTTAAACATGTCTATAACAACCTTTTCCAAAGGTTGGACTTGACTAGGTCTTTCCCAACCTTTTTTAAAGGTCGCCATTGACCAAACTTTTCACAACCCTTCAATAAGGGTCGGCTTATGTTGACTTATTGCGACGCTTTTTCAAAAGCGTCGCAATGCCTATACCAACCCCACTATATACAACCATTTTCGAAGCATTGGACGAAGCGTCGCAAAACCTATGGCAACCTTTTTTGCGTCGTCTTATGTCAAAAAAACTGTCGCTATAGTACCTTTTTGTTGTAGTCTTGTGAGTTAATGCTTAACATGGAATCTTTTTTCCCTTAAACATATGAAACATTTCTGTATCTCAAACGATAAAAATGGTTTTTAAATAAACTTACTTTGCTAAAAAAGTAATTGTATTATCTATTGTTACTCTATTTTGTTTTTTTAAATGTTAGTTTTGATGATCAAAATTAATTTAAATTCAAGGTCCAGACTTTGAACAAGTCAATTTATATAAGTATTATAACCTCCTAGATATTATGACTGAATTTAGAAAATTACATTGGCCACCAAAAACAATTTTTTTAAAACATTTATTTACTTTAGTAGAGAAATTTAGTAAGTTTCTAAAAGGTACAATTTCTTTAAAAAATCGATTGATTTTATTGATTACTTTAGAAAAGTTAATTACCAGTTCTATATGTTTCTCCAATCTCATTTACATAACAATGTAGTGAAAAAGTGATATTTAACATAATTCTAATAAAAAACACAATTTATGTATAATTAATTTAAAATCCAAGTTTCAATATCCTAAAATCATATTAAATATTACGTATGCTAAATAAACTCAAAATTTAAGTCTCATACCACTGTTCAAATAAAACAATACAATTTCATATGACAAAATTTATAATAATAAGTCTAAAATACTTATAATGAAAATATTAATCTGAGTTAAAACCTTTCAAATACGGAATTCGTGTCTTAATATTGTAGATTATCTCTAAAGATAAAAAATTAAAATATTAATATTAAGTTTCATTCTTTTATAGTAAAAAACTCGGGAAATTATGTGAGAATTTGATCTTCCATTTCATAAAAACTGAAAAATTAGTCTCAACTAAACCACGAAGACTTGGGAGTCAACAACTCGATGTATAAGTCCAGAGGATTCGCAATAATGCAAAAGAAAAAGAAATACACCAACTAGTAATGAAGGACACCACTTAAATTTGCTGTGTTCCCGCGGAGAAATTGTAGCTTTTTTAAAATGAAAAACTTTATGATTAATACTAATTATTTAACTCTTATTAAGTTTATTTTCTCAATTGTTTAATTATCTTTTTTTTTTGTTACCAATAGATTATAGTGGTTATAAATTATATTAATTTAATTTGCAGGAGCAGATTGAAGATAGCAAACCTGGCAATTCTGAGTTTGCAAATCTGGCAATCCTGAGTTTGCAGGAGCAGATTGAAGATACAAATCTGGCAATTCTGAGTTTGCAGGAGCAGATTGAAGATAACAACTCTGGCAATTGGCAATCCTAAGTTTGCAGGAGCAGATTGAAGGTAGCAAGTCTGGCAATCCTGAGTTTCAGGAGCAGATCGAAGACAGCAAGTCTGGCAATCCTGAGTTTGCAGGAGCAGATCGAAGATAGCAGATCTGGCATTCTTGAAATTGCAAGAGCAGATCGAAGATAACAGGTCTGGTATTCCTGAAGATGCAGGAGTAGACTTGGGAGTCAACAACTCGATATATAAGTCCAGAGGATTCGCAATAATGCAAAAGAAAAAGAAATACACCAACTAGTACTGAAGGACACCACTTAAATTTGTTGTGTTCCCGGGGAGAAATTGTAGCTTTTTAAAAATGAAGAACTTTATGATTAATACTAATTATTTAACTCTTATTAAGTTTATTTTGTCAGTTGTTTAATTTTTTTTTGTTACCAACAGATTATAGTGGTTATAAATTATATTAATTTAATTTTGATTCTAAAAAAATATAATCATTGACTTTTATACATCGTTTCATTTGATTATTTTTTTGTGATATTAAGGGTTAATTTTTTTAAAAAAATGAAAGGAATATGAAAATTATTCTCTTGAATTTTTTTGTGTTTTTATTTTTTTGATATTTTCAATTAAATTTAGTTGAAAAGCTATTTTTTTAACTTTTATGTGAAATGATAAAAAAAAAGAAAAAGTAAAATTGTAAAAAAAATTCAAATTAAAAAAAATATAAATATTGAGAGTTAAGTTTTTTTATATAAAATTTAAATGTTAAAGCTATTGCTATGCCATTTTAAAAGATGGCATTGATATTCAACTAGTAACTGAAAAAGACAAACTTAAATAATTAGGTTATCATATTATAATTTTTTGTGTGATGAAAAATAATAATTATAGATGACTAATGCAATTTAACTTAAAATGAAGAAATTATTTAAGCATTGCTTATCCATCGGAAGTCAGGTTTAATTTGCGGGAAGATTCACTTAAGCCTTTTTCTTTTATGAATAATGAAGAACAATTCTAAATCGAAAAAGCATGTGATAAGTTTTTAAAGTAATAATGAATCATGTGCCCGCTACAGTATTCTACAGTTGCTAAACTTGCAAAAAAGATGATTCAACTTAGATGCGACATATAGACCAACTAACAATGAAAGAAGTGGCCATGCAACTCGACAACAATCTGACTGCATCTTTATTGATCAAACTTACATAATATCTACATTGGAGTCAGATGTTCAACCACTTATGTTGAAATCCAACTCATTATGTATCATCCCTAAATTGGGCCTAGTAGGATTGAGCCCATTAAGCATTGGGCGTAGGAGTGTTTAAAAATTTTGAGAACAAGAGAATGGCATTATTTCAAGTTGGACTTATTAAGAAGATTATTTTAGAAAGTTACGGGGTTCTATGAAGTTTCGAGTTCAAGTTGGGCCTTAGTGAAAGTTTGTGATTAAGCCTATTAAGGAGAGATAGTAAAAGGTATCAAAATTTAAGAAATAAATGAGTAAATTGTTAACATAAATGAACTATTAGTAAAGAGGTTATGGCATCAAATGGAGAGCATGAAGGGAAGGGGTTCAAATCCCATCTTTTGCAAATTTTGGATTTATTTTTGTGTACTATTCCAAGTGTCAATCATGACATTATTAAAGAAAAGAAATAAAAGAAAAAGAATAAAAAAAGAAATGGGAGAAAAAGGAATGATGGAGAGTGATTTGTGGAAAAAGAAAAAAAAAATATATAATGATGAGATTGAAAAGAATGGGGTAGGTGAGAAAAAAAATGCATGGAGGGTGTAATAGCTCGATTTAGGAGATAGTCGGAACAGTGATCTCGAAATCACTAAACCGAGGATAGAGAAAATTATTTTCATGTTATTCTATGTGTATAACATGTTTATAAACATGCATAAAATTTTCGGTGTCTCAATTTTAGCGATTGAGGGCTTAATTTCGAAAAAAGAACTAAATCTCATAAAGTGCTAAAGTTTAATTTTATTTGCTAGAAGTGCCAAATAACTATGGATTAGAAATTGGAGGTCCCAAATGTACAATTTGGCCTTGTCTAAATGAGTAGGCCGGCCATAAAAAAAATATAGGGACAATGGCATTTATTTTGGTCAAAATTGGTGGTATTGGTAGGTAAAATGCATAAAATAAGATTATATAAGCAAAAGTTATCATCTTTTCTTTTATTCTCCTTCACCAACCGAAAATATCAGCGGGAGGGCTTTGAAAGCTTGAAATTTTCAGCAACTCATTTTCTCTTCAAGTAAGTGATTTTGATGGCTTTAGTTGATAATTTTTATATTCTTGGAGTCCTAAAAGCTTAAGCTAGCTAATGAGGGGACTAATTTGTAATATGGTTGAGAGTCTAGAGACTTTCCATGAGAGAGTTTATACTGGTTGCAAGGTCTTGAAGTACTTTATCAAAGGTTCAATCGAAAACCTATCCCTCGTAATAGGTGACTCGGATTTTTGGTGTCGCAGAGAGCATCGCGTTACGGATTCCGAATAAGGTGTGTAATCTCATACTCTTCCGAATATATGTTTGAAATGGTGAGTAAATCTCACATCTCTCTAAAATTTTACATGAAATATTCTGTGATTTGGTAGAAATATCGAAGAAAACAGATAACCGGTACCCGTGATCACTCGGACGTGCGTTTGATGGTACTGATAATCATGTTTTGGTAATAAAACAGTTTCGGTCAGAAACAGTGGTGTGTTTTTGAAAACTCATGAAAAATAGAATAAAAGGAATTAAAAAGTGAATAAGATATCAGATTAAAGCTTACTGTGTCTATTTTAATATGGAAGAAACAGAGAAGGAAAATGAATTTTATATTCTGTGATATCTTGATTTTAGTGAGACTGGTTTTGATTAACTTCGGGGCTCACTGATCTGTTTTAGAAAAATCATATAAAATTGTACAAAGTGAATTATGGATTATAATTTATATGTATGGATTCCTTAGTGAGCCTATTTTCAAGAGAAACAAGTTGGAATAGTATATGAAAACCGTACAGTAAGATATTTGAAATTAAGGTAAGAGAGGTCTGAATCATTAGACAGTGAAACAAGGAAAACTTTAAGGAATAAACTGTACTAAATGGCTAGGCCAAAAATTCTAGAAACATTACAGTAAGAAGATAAATGAGTCTAGCTTCAAGTAAATTTTACGGATCTAAATTTTGAGTTTCCTAACTCGATTTATAATCAATTTAGTCAGTATGACGCAGATGGACAGTTTTAAATTTTTATGCCCAAATTAGTAGTTAAGTCTAGAATTACGAAATTACCCCGTTTGGGCCTAGAATGGATTTTTGACCCAATAGTTCTGAAGAGACTCAAATAGAATTCTGTGCCACTCGAGGCGATAGTAGGCCTTCGGGAACACCGTTGAATATGAAATTATCGAAATTACCCTTGGAGGGTAAATTACTGAATTACCCTTGGTGGGTAAAACTACCGAATTTACCATTGGAAGGTAAATTACAGAATTACCCTTGGTGGGTAAAACTACCAAATTTACCCCTGGAAGGTAAATTACCGAATTACCCTTGGTGGGTAAAACTACCGAAATTACCCTTGGTGGGTAAAACTACCGAATTTACCCTTGGAAGGTAAATTACCGAATTATACTTGGTGGGTAAAACTACCAAATTTACCGTTGGAAGGTAAATTATTGAATTACCCTTGGTGGGTAAAACTACCGAAAATAGCCTTGGAAGGTAAATTACCGAATTACCCTTGGTGGGTAAAACTACCGAATTTACCCTTGGAAGGTAAATTACCGAATTACCCTTGGTGGGTAAAATTACTGAATTACCCATAGAGGGCAAATTACCAAAATACCCCTGGGTTGTGCAAATTACCGAAATACCCCTGGGTTGCAAAATTACCGAAATACCCTTAGAGGGTAAATTACTAAAATACCCTGGGTTGCAAAATTACTAAAATACCCTTGGAGGGTAAATTACTGAAATACCCCTAGGTTGCAAAATTACCGAAATACCCTTAGAGGGTAAATTACTGAAATACCCCTGGGTTGCAAAATTACCGAAATACCCTTGGAGGGTAAATTACCGAAATACCCCTGGGTTGCGAAATTACCGAATTACCCTTAGAGGGTAAATTACCGAATTACCCTTGGAGGGTAAATTATCGAATTTACCTTTGGAAGGTAAATTACCGAATTACCCTTGGTGGGTAAAATTTTTGAATTTCCCTTAGAGAGTAAATTACCGAATTACCCTTAGAGGGTATGATTACCGAATTACGAAATGTCCGTATGGACCAAATTACGAAAATACCCTTTATGGGCCAAATGTGATATTTGATATATGGGTAGTTTGATATTTGTGATATGGGCCAGAGTGTGTAATTTCACACTTATCTCATGGGTTAGATATTATACCGTAAGCATTAGAATAAATCGTAAAATTTGTAAAATCAGAAAATACGGTATAATAAAACTTTTTGTGTAAATGCATGAAACCGGTATTAAGGTTGTGGGAATTACAGATTTTCCCTTAATGGGTTATTTTGTTAAAAAAGTGATATTTTGGGCCATATGAATTATTTTGATAAATTGGCCAAGTGTGAAATTTGAAAAAAAAAAGGCCTCATGTGATTAATGGGCCAAAATTTGCTAGATCGCTTAATGGGCCAAATTGTTAAGATCGATTAATGGGCCAAATTGCTAGATTGCTTAATGGGCCAACTTGTATTATGGGCCTTATGATGAAATTATTCTATGAATATTGTTATGCTTTGTATATGCATACATGATTGCATGAGTTGGGATAAAATTGAAGAGAAGTGCTAGTGGCTCTGCCACAATCTAGTTCGGTGACTCTGTCACAATCCAATTCGGTGGCTCTGCCACAATCTAGTTCGGTGACTCTGTCACAATCCAGTTCGGTGGCTCTGCTACAATCTAGTTCGGTGACTCTGTCACAATCCAGTTCGGTGGCTCTGCCACAAACATTTTAAATGGCTTTATGCCTGCGACTGGGGTGTTGGCGGGGTGGGTTGACTTGATCCCCACAGGTGTGCTGGTTGGTACGGGTGGTGTGTAGCGGATGGAAATTAGGTTTGGTTTGGGATTTGCATATCATATGCATATTATATACATGTTATTATGTTATAATTGTAAATGGGCTTAGGCCCAAAATATTGCTATGTGTGTTCCGACCCAGTGGATGATGGTAAGAGGATTACACACTAAGTTCTTGTAACTCACCCCCCTTTCTCTTAACCATTTCAGGTAATGCTCAGTGACGTGGACTTGAGCCTTGGATGACTCGATGAAGACCATACTTCAGAAATGGTTTATTTGGACTTCAGATTTCTTTCTTGTTTATTTTATTACTTTACTATTTTGAGTTAAATGTTGTAATCAGGCCTCGGATTTTCTTTCAAAATGCTTCTGCAACTCTATTCCCAAACGTCCCATTTTCGTAAATTGTTTATTTCAAATATATTTTCACAACCAAAAAGGTTTTTAAAGATAATTACGTTTTCAAGTAAATAACAATTGCTTAAGTGTTTTGGGTTTTAACAAAGAGGCTGTAGTTCTCAAACAAGTTTTTTACAATCTCAAAGATGGTTTGAAAAAAAAAAAACTTGCATGTGACACACCAGGTTCGGGCTTAACTTCTAGGCCGGGTTTAGGGTGTTACACATTACAACATCTCTAAGTTTTTACTCTCTTCCTTTTCTGGCCATGACTCTAACCTTAATTTCTACATGAAATTGAAGGTTGAAGAATATCCACCATTACAGACAACTCACTATATCCCACACCACCTTTGATGACCAGTTATGAATAATTGTAGTACTTGAGAATAGATTTAGCTTTTAGGATTTATGACGTTTGGTTTTTCTTTTTCTAATGACACAGTTTCACATAAATTAGTAAATCTAAAATACTTATGATGAAAAATATTAATCTGAACCAAAACCTTTCAAATATTGAGTCTGCAACCTAACATTATGATTATCTGTAAAGATGAAAACTAAAATATTAATATTAATTTTATTTTTTATTTTTTTACTTCATAATCATCTTTTTATTAGAATTCACCTTTTTTTTTCAAAATAACTTTCCAAAAACAATGTCTTAAAATAAAATTATAGATTAAGAAACTAATCATGGAATTAATAATTTTTTATTTGCTTAGCAATCATTTGTACTTTTTAAATATTTAAATTATTGACGTATAAAATGATGATTCTAATTATTATGAGATAATAAAGCAATAAAGCGAAAGAAAAAAAAGGAAAAACACATAGGACGAAGACTTGGAGCTGAGTCAACTTGTCACATTCAAGTACACCACTTAAATTTGCGGTGTTACCGGGGTGAATGGTAGCTTTTTAAAAAGGAAAATGTTTATTACAAATATTAATTATCTAATTTTTATTAATTTTTATCATCTAATTATAAAATAATTATCCAACTATTTAATATTTTTATCATCAATTGGTTATGGTTATAATTTTTAAAATTGGCATAATAATAATTTTAACCCATAATTTTTATAAATTATGTCAATTTAATATTGATTCTAAAAAGAATATCATCATCAATATTTATATATTGTGTTGGGTTCTTTTATCAAATTCGCTTATTTTTTTGTGACATTAAGAGTTAATTTTAAAAGAATGAAAAATATGAAAAATATTTTATTAAATTTTTGGGTGTTTCTATTTCTTTTTGTATATTTTAAATTAAATTTAGTTGATAATTTATTTTTTTTTTTTGCATTTTAAGTGAAAGGGTCACAAAGAAAAAAATTACACATTATGTAAATGTTGAGTGTTGAATTTTTTAGAAGGGTAATCTGCAAAAATAGTCACTTTTGTTTACCTCATGTTACATTTTAGTCACTTATGTTTGAAATGCTACATTTTAGTCACTTATATTACTATTTTGTTACAAAGTAATCACTCTACCGTTAAGTTCTGTTATCTCTCTAATAGTAATCCTACGTAGCAGTCAAACTGGATTTTAGATGCCAACTTGAATTTCTAAATGGGATGAAAAAGATTTTTAATTAAAAAATGTAATTAATTAAAAATTTTAAACCTAAACCTTAACCTAAAAAACTATTCATCTCCTCTTTTTAATTTTTCTCCAGTCTCTTCTATTTTTTTTTCAATGGTTTTTTTCGTTTGACTGAAAAAACTATTATTATGATCAAAATAGTCGAAATCAAATTGACTGCTTCATAAAGATGGATTCAATGGAGGGTTCAAATATGTCTTCTTTGCATTCCTCTCTCTCTCTTATTCAATACTGAAAAGCAAAAGATTAAATTTTTTATTGTTTAATGAAAACCCTAAATTAAAATTCTTGATATGAATATTAACAACTAAATGAATTTCAGATTAAAAAAAAAGGACACCCACAAAGGAATCATGAACAAACAAGCCGATTCAAATTAGAAAAAATCGGATTGAGAAACCAATTATTCAAGAACGTGAAGAATTGGAAAATACAATGATTAGGAACAAAAATGATTACCATCTTCTTGTTTGTCGACAACCACTTCATTTTAAGTCTTAGAACATAAATTTGTCAGTGAAGAAAATATACTTGGACCCTCCATTGAATCCTCTTTTGTTTTTATAAATGGTTTTTTAACTAAGATTTAGGATTTAAAAATTTTAATTAATTAAATTTATTTAATAAAAAATCTATTCTCATCCCATTAGGAAATCCAAGTTGACACTTAAAATCTAGTTGGATTGCCACGTAGGATTACTGCTAGGAGATAACGGAACTTAACAGAAGAGTGACCACTTAGTAACAAAATAATAACATAAGTGACTAAAACATAAAATTTTAAACATAAATGACTAAAATGTAACCTGAGGCAAATAAAAGTGACTATTTTTGTAGTTTACTCATTTTAAAATGAAGACTAAATTAACACAATATATAAATGTTAATGGCTAAAGTTACTGTTATACCTTTTTAAAAGCTGCCATTATTATTCAATTAAATAATTATATAATATTTTGAGGGATAAAAATAATTTAGTAATAATTGGGTGAATATTGAAAAATAATTATTTAAGCATTATTTATCCATTGGAACGTAAATTTAAGCCTTTTTCTTTTTATGAGTAATGAAGAAAAGATTTTAAATCGAAAAAGAAAGTGGAAAGTTTTAAAAGGCAATGGAGGGGTAATAATGAATCATGTAGCCGCTACAACTTGTCTATTAAAAAGGGAATGAATCTTCAAACATTCATCCTATTCCTACCTGTAAGATATTCTATATCTACATAGCCCAAACAGTGGGGAAAACAAACAATAGAGGGTGACGGGGTTTGCTGGTATGTTTAAGATGCTTACTGTGTTTGCAGTTATGGTAACAATTATGGCAACTTCAGTAGCAGCTCAACCAAAACCTGAATGCCAAAGGCACTGCGGAAATATAGGCATCCCATACCCTTTTGGTACACGAAATGGTTGCTACATTAGCAGCGACTTCTTCATTAATTGTAGCACCGCTTTTAAGCCCCCAAAAGCATTCTAAAGCCTCTGTTCTTTACAACTAGAAGTTCTCAACATCAGCCTGGATGATGGTTCTTTGCGCATTCAATTTGACAGCTCCATAATTTATAACTATAATAATTCATCAGAGCTCACTTTATATCCGAGTCCCATTAATTACCGGAGGCTCAATTTATATCGGAGTCCCTTTTATGAGTGGAATGGCCAGAAAAAATTCTCCCTATCTCATTCCAGAAACAAGTTCACTACCATTGGTTGTGGCACAATGGCCTTCATGTTTTTGGCTGATGGAAGAAACTATTCCGGATGTTTACTACGTTGTTATTGTTGGAACAAGGGCAGCAACTCAATATGCAATGTGCATGTAATTTGCATAAAAATAAAAGTGAACAACAAAAACAAGAAGAAGAAACCGAAACTTAAGTGAAGAAAGCTTGAAGAAGCAAAGCTTAATAGCTTAAAAACTTAATGAACTTTCATTGGTAAGAAATATATATAGATACAATAGTTGGTTAAGAAAATGACATTTTCCTAACTCCACCATTACACAATTATCTTAACAACTCCACCATTATACAATTATCTTAACAACTCCACCATTATACAATTATCTTAACAACTCCATGCTAAGATGTTGCCTTTGTATTTACTGGTTCTTTGTTGAATTGCAGGCCAACTCTTGACACTCCTCCTTGGTCTGTATGCAACAAACACCAATGTTGCTTCTCAAATGCTCAAACCTCAATGTACCAAGTGGTTTGGTTAGAATGTCAGCCAATTGGTCTTGTGAACTGCAGTGCACGAGACTGACTTCCTTGGATTGTTCAGCCTCTTGAACAAAATGCAATTTAATCTTAAAATGCTTAGTTTTCCCATGGAAAATTGGATTCTTGGCAATGGCAACTGCTGACTGGTTGTCAACAAAAATTTTAGTAGGTTCAAGTTACTCCTCATTGAGATCTTTTAGCAACTTTCTAAGCCAAATGGCTTGGTTCACTGCTGCTACTGCTGCAATATACTCAGCTTCAGCTGTCGACTGGGCAACAGTTGGTTGCTTCTTCGAGCACCAACAAAACATACTCGAACCAAGGCTAAAGAAGTAGCCTGAGGTACTTTTCATGTCTTCAAAAGATCCAGCCCAGTCACTATCCGAGAAACAACCAATTTAAACTCATTTTCTCTCTTGAACTTGACTCCATAGCTCAATGTCCCCTTGATGTGTCGAAGCACTCTCTTGGCAGCTTTAAAATGCATTATATTGCAACAATGCATAAATCTTGAAAGCAAACTAACAGCATGCATTAGATCTGGTCTAGTTGCTGTCAGATAGAGTAAGCAGCCAACCAAACTTCTGTACTCCCTTTCATCAACTCTTTCATAGTCACCAATGCTTGTTAGCTTCTCTCCTTGAGCCATAGGAGTGCTCACTGGCTTGCAATTCTCCATGCTGAATCTGTTAAGTATTTTCAAAGCAAATGCATGTTGGCTAATGAAAATACTTTGATTGGCTTAATTTACTTCATGCTAAGAAAGTAATTCATGACTCCCAAGTCAGGCATGTCAAACACATGTTGCATTCGTGTTTTGAACTCATCAATCAAGTCTTCCTTGCTTCCAGTCACCAGTAAGTCATCCATATAGATAGAGACAATCAATAGAGTCTCTTTGTTGGACTTTTTCACATAAAGTGTTGGCTCACTCAAGCTCTTTTCAAATCTGAGCTTAGATAGGTGGGAGTCAATCCTGTCATACCAGGCTCGAGGAGTCTGCTTCAGGCCATAAAGTGCCTTCCTCAGCCTGTACACTTTGTTTTCATTTCCTAGAACCTTGAAACTATCAGGTTGCTCGATGTAGATCTCCTCCTTAAGGTAGCCATTCAAGAAGGCTGACTTGACATCCAGCTGGTCAATCTTCCACTGTTTTTGAGCAGCCAAAGCAAACAACAATTTGATGGTATCCATTCTTGCCACAGGAGCAAAAGTCTCCATGAAATCGATGCCATACTGCTGATTGTACCCTTTTACTACAAGCCTGGCCTTGTGCTTGTTCAATGAACCATCAGCATTGAATTTGGCTCGAAACACCCACTTGACACCAATGACTTTCTTCTGGACAGGTCTGTTTACCAAATCCCAGGTTTGATTCTTGTGAATCATGTCAAGCTCAGCTTCCATAGCTTTCTTCCATTGCTTGTCTTTGACAGCTTCTTCAAAGCTTGAAGGTTCCACTATGGCCACATTACATCTCTGGTAGATGTCAGCAATGGTTCTAGTGCCCCTTACAGGTAGATCATCCACATTCGCATTGCTAGGCTCATGTTCAACTAGTTCTAAACTGCCATCTATCAAATCTTCTTCAAACTGCATTGCATTTGAACCATCCCAGTTCCAAGTCCTTGCTTCATCAAACTTGACATCCCTACTAACCACAATTCTTTTGGTTGAGGGATCATAAAGCCTATATCCCTTACTGTTGCTGCTATAGCCCACAAATATAGCTGGAGCTGACCTCTTCTCGAGCTTGGTCCTTTTTTCAGTAGGCATATGCACATAACTCACACATCCAAATGGAGTCTTATCCTTCACAGCATGTGTTGGAAGTCTGTTGAGCAAGTACACTGAGGTGTTGACAGCATCAGCCCAAAAGGTGCTTGGCAACTTGCTTTCAAACATCAAACATCTGGCCATGTTCATTACAGTTCTGTTCTTACTTTCACACACTCCATTTTGTTGAGAAGTGTACACAGTGGTTAATTAGTGATGGATCCCAGTCTGTTCACACAACTTCTGAAACCTTTTAGACAAGTACTCAGCCCCATTATCAGTCATCAATGCCTTGATCTTGCAATTTGACTGATTTTCTGCCTGAGCCTTGAATTTGGTGAAGGCCTCGAACACATCAGACTTTAACTTCAGGAAATAAATCCAACAGAATCTGGTTAAGTTATCAATAAACAGTACAAAATACTTACAGCCATTGAGTGAAGAGGTCTTCATTGGACCACAGATGTCAGAATGCACCAGCTCAAGCCTCTCTCGAGCTCTCTGTGCCTTGTTGACTGGAAAGGGCAACCTGGCTTGTTTTCCAAGTTGGCAAACCTCACAAACAACACTTGTTGACTCTACCTTGGTCATGTCTTCAACTAAATTCTGTCTGTGCATCAAATCAAGTGATCTAAAGTTGGCATGGCCTAATCTTTTATGCCATAGACCAGCACTGTCAGCTAGGCTTGTGTAAGCCTTGTTTTCAAGCTGACATACATCAAACATAAAGCATTTGCATGTCATAGGAATTGTGACAATTTCCTGGGTATAACAATCTTGAATGATGCATGAATCATTTTTGAAGACTAATGAATAACCCTTCTGGACCAACTGACCAACACTTAACAAATTTTGATCTATATCAGGCACATAAAGCACATCTGTGATTAGCTTGTCACCTGAGCCTGAGTTGATCAGTACATCTCCTCTGCCCTTGGCTTCAATTAAGCTCCCATTGCCGATCTTGATCTTTGAAGTGAAGCTCTTGTCAAGCTGCTTGAATAAAGTCTCATCAGCTAACATGTGATGTGAGCAGCCACTATCTACTAGCCAACTACACTTGGCTTTGCTTTTGGTTGCAAAGCTTGAAGCAGTGAAAACATGCTCCTCCTGAGCTGGAAAGTCTTCAGCAGTCTTGGCTTGAGCTTGTTGTTCAGTTTGTGGCTTGTCCCTGTTTCTACAAACCTTTTCATGATGACCAAACTTCTTGCAACTCTTGCAATGAATGTCTAGCCTATTCCAACAGTTCTTCTCCAAGTGGTTAGTCTTCTTGCAATATTTGCAAGGTGGAAGCTTCCTTCTTTCTGCTTGATTCCTGGATCTTTCCCTTCTGTCAGCCCAAGGTTTCTTTGGTCTCTGACTTGAACTCAAGCCATCATTGGTTTTTGCTTGGAAAGCTCCTTCAGGATGCACTTCCTGTCTAGTGGCCCTTCTTTGCTCGAGTGCAGAGAGGGAGTTCACCAACTCAGACAGAGTGATGGTTGTGAGGTCCCTTGAGTCTTCCAATGAGGAAATCTTTGACTCAAACCTCTCAGGGAGAGTGGTAATGACCTTCTCCACAATTACTGTCAGTAAAATCTTCACCTAGGAGCCTTATGTTATTCACTATTGCCATTATTCTATCAGAGTACTGCTTGATGGTCTCTGATTCCTTCATTTTCAAGTTCTCAAACTCCCTTCTAAGGTTGATCACCTGTTGCTGCCTTGTTTTGTTCGAGCCCATGAATTCTTCCTTCAGCCTTTCCCAAGCTTGTTTAGGTGAATCACAAGCCATGATTCGAGTGAAAATGACATCTGACACTCCATTCTGTAGGCAGGCCATAGCCTTGTGCTTCTTGGCTCGATCCTCACTATGCTGCCTGATCTGAGCAATAGTAGGATTGGCTCTCAATGGAGGTGGCTCAGTATCTCTCTCGATTGCACTCCACAAGTCTTGTGCCAGGAGATGAGTCTTCATCTTCACAGACCAGATGTGATAATTCTCACCAGTAAACACAAGTGGTGGAGGTGATGTATAGCTCATTTTCAGCAACAATAAAATGGATCAATAACAAGAAGATTTCTTCCTTCTTAAATTTTGTTTCCACAAAAAAACATCAACAAGTAAGGTCCTCAAAGAAGATGGCTCTAATTACCAATTGTTGGAACAAGGGCAGCAACTCAATATGCACTGTGCATGTAATTTGCATAAAAATAAAAGTGAACAACAAAAACAAGAAGAAGAAATCGAAACTTAAGTGAAGAAAACTTGAAGGAGCAAAGCTTAATAGCTTAAAAACTTAATGAACTTTCATTGGTAAGAAATATATATAGATACAATAGGTGGTTAAGAAAATGACATTTTCCTAACTCCACCATTACACAATTATCTTAACAACTCCACCATTATACAATTATCTTAACAACTCCATGCTAAGATGCTGCCTTTGTGTCTACTGGTTCTTTGTTGAATTGCAGGCCAACTCTTGACAGTTATAATGTGAGCAATGTGATAGATGGGTCTTGCTCTGGCATTGGCTGCTGCCAGATGGCTATCCCTAAAGGATTTCAGCCTTCCTACTTTGGTTTTCCTACTAATCGGAGGAATTGCAGATGGATTTCTTGTGGAAGATAGAGCCTACAACTTCTCTCCATAAGATCTTTCCAACCCAAATTTCAGCAAAAAGAAATACCCACTTATTCTTGATTGGACAATCGGGAAACAAACATGTGAAGAAGCTAAAATGGACCCAAAAAATTATGCTTGCAAGCAAAATAGTACTTGTATATATCCAGAAAATGGCCTTGGATATTTGTGCAAGTGTAAAGCTGGTTTTCAGGGTAACCCTTATCTCTCCAACGGCTGCCGAGGTAAAGATTTCAAGTTCTTTTCCATTGCAGATTAATTTAGATGAAATTAGCTAACTGTACTTTTTTTATTTAAAATGTTTAAAAACTGCAGATATTAATGAATGTGAAACACTACTGAAGCCTTGCGAAGGTGATCTTACATGTCATAATATAGTTGGAAGCTATTATTGTTCATGCCCCGAAGGATTCGAGGTTGATGGTGGGAAAAATGGAAATGTTTGCCGTCGGCAGCGCCTTGTGTTTTTGTTGCACTAGGTTGGCACACTTAATTAAATGTGTCAGATTAGAGATTTTAACAATCAAGAGCTGATATTTATTATAGAACCCAGCGTGAGTTTGATATAATTAGTAAATTTTATTTACCTTACTAAACAATTTTTTTTACTTCTTTAATAATTGCCACATTATAATTAACTAATAATATGCTCACAATAGTGTATAATTCGTATGCACTATAATATTTAATTATTACAATTTTTTACTCCTTATTAGTGTATCTTTCTTCTCACTTTAGTTTTTATTTTTCTTTTAATTATCAACGTCAAATTATTATTTTATAAAAAAAATGGATTAAACTCTTAAAAATATAATATAATGTATATTCATTTTTATATTACATTAATTCAAAAATTGTACTATTAGATGAATTTTTTTTAGAAGAAAAAGTCACACTGAAAAGTTAATTTTAGTTTCACCATTTTATCATAAACAATATTGTCTTGACATTCATGAAAGGTATTTTAAGTTTTATAAATGTCCAAAAATATAATTTATAAATAAATAATGAAAATATAGTAGTTTAATATTGAAAATATTTATATACATTTTAATATTAATATATGTTGCGTATCAAGGGTGCTAACCCTTCCTCGTACGTAATCGACTCCCGAACTTGTTTTCTAGATTTTGTAGACAAAAAAAAGCGATAAATTTAAACTTTTATTGAAATGATTGAATTATGAGGTGACCCAATCACACCTCATCAAAAAATGATTGGTGGCGACTCTCGTTTTTTATTTTCATTTTTAAAATCAAAGTCAACCTCCGTCTTTTCAAAGAAAAAAATGGTTACGACTAAGATATTTGTATATCCCTGTTGTATTGTATGTTTATTTTAGTTTTGGTTTTTCTTATTATTAAGTTTACATTCTCTAATGATATCAACTTTACTTGCCCGATCGTTTGTGGTTTCCTTTTCGGATTGAACAACATTCCCGTCATTCGCTAAGACTCAAAAGATATGGCCATCTAAATTTTATTCAAACGATGGCATAAATGGTAACATTGACTATGTTACGAGTTAAACAAATAAGTCGTATCGACATATTTATTTTAATCTCATGCAGGTATTGGTTCAAGTATAGCGCTCTTGTCTCTAACTGCTGGGGTTTGGAAGTTTTGTAAGATAGTACTGCAGAAAAGAAAGTACCTAAAACTTAAACAAATTTTTTTTTTGAAAGAAATGGTGGACTATTGTTTCAGAAAGAGATGTCTTCAAATGAAGGTGGTCTGGATAAAGCTAAACTCTTCAGTTCCAAAGAGTTGGAAATAGCTACTGATCAATATAATGAGAACAGAATATTGGGTTGTGGTGGTCAAGGCGTGGTTTATAAAGGAATGTTGTCTGATGGGAGAATTGTTGCAGTAAAGAAGTCCAAGACTGTAAATGAAGGGTATCTTGAACTATTTATTAATGAGATCTTTATTCTTTCTCAAATTGATCACAGAAACATTGTCAAACTATTAGGCTGTTGCTTGGAGACCGAAGTGCCCCTCCTTGTTTATGAGTTCATCCCCAATGGAACCCTTTCCCATCTCATTCATGACCAAAATGAAGAGTACTCGAGGTCGTGGGATATACGATTACGCATTGTAGCGGAAGTTGCAAGTGCGATTTCTTACTTGCACTCATCTGCATCCATCCCCATTTATCTCCGAGATATCAAGTCTAGTAGCATACTACTAGATGAAAAGTTCCGAGCAAAGGTACCAAACTTCGGAACATCTAGATCAATCAGCATTGATCAAACTCACTTGACGACTCAAGTGCTTGGGACTTTTGGGTACTTAGATCCTGAATATTCCAGTCAAGTCAATTTACTGAAAAGAATGATGTTTATAGTTTCGGGGTGGTTACTGTTAAGCTCTTAACTGGTAAAAGGGCAGTCTCGACATTTGGATCGCAAGAAAAGAGAGGCTTAGTCTCATATTTTATGTCATCGATGGAAGAAAACCATCTACTGGATATTGTTGATGCTGAAATTGGGAAGAACGATCAAAAGTATGAAGTAGTAGTGGTTGCTGAAATTGCGAAAAGATGCTTGAATTTAGATGGGAGATATAGACCAACAATGAAAGAAGTGGCCATGGAACCCGAGAGAATTAGAACTCGACAAGGTGACTGCATCCCCATTGATCAGCTTAAACAAGCAGAGGCCGTAGTAGGAAAATCGACTGAGACTTGGGATATCACTTCATTCTCAACGGAGCATTATCCAAAATGCAACATAACATCTACATCGAAATCTTACTCATTACAAGATCTCTAAGGCTCTACTCTGTTCCTTTCCTGGTGGTGACTTTGACTATAATTTCTCCATGAAATTGAAGGTTCACGAAAAGCCACAGTCACTGACAACTGCACTGTCTCCCACACCACCTCTGGTGATCAGTAATTGTAGTGCTTGAGAATAGGTTCAGCTTTTTAAGATTTATGAAGAATTTGTTTTTATTTTCTACTTAATATGATGAATCTGTTTATGTTTTGTTACAGGAATAAACTTAGACAAATGTTTGGTTCAGATGAAATGCTATGTGAATGCCTTATTGCACAAAGGGTTAATCACTTGACAGTTTGGTAATTAGCTGAACTCATTCTTATTGAGTTTTATGAAACCGTTTTATGATCCATTTATGACAGACTAATTTTACTTAATGAATCTAAAACTTTCCCTAATTTTTTGCTTATCATATTTGTACAGGCCCAATTTAGCCCGAGCCCACTACAAATAATGAAAAACAAGAAAAACAAAAGGTCCAATACAAAAGTCCAGATTACAAAATAATAGGCCCAGTTGATAAATGGCCCAAAAAAATCTACCCTAATCCTCTTGACCCAACAGGCCCAAAAGCTAAACCTAGGGTTTCTGAGTCCCAAAGCGCCGTACCCCCTTCCATGTGCTTTCTTCGATGCGCGCCCCGCCCAAGGATCGCCATCTCTAAAACAGCAACCTCAGCCTAGTTGACCTTCTCTCTGACACCTACAAGACAACAAAACAGCAATAACAGAGGGCAAACAACAAGCAGGAATAATAATATTTGTATTTTCTTTCGACTATAAAAAGCCTCATTACTGAACATTTTTTTATAGTGAAATATTCACACAAAAAAAAATACAAGAAATTTCAGAATAAAAACAATGACTGGAATCAATTTCAAAATTTTGAAGGTGCTTTTTTATTTTATTTTTGTTATTTTCAGAATAGAAAAATCATAATAATAATAATAATAATACCTACCTTATTTCTCTTTCGGGTTATCGCCAAAGGCCATTGTCGACTCCTGGATACCTCGAAGACCATTGGTTTTCCGACGGGGGTCCGTCAAAGGAGATGCGAAGCCGGAACCTTTCCATTCATCTATTTTTTATTTTGTTCTTTTTTTTGTTCGCTTCGAGGGTTCAAAAAGGGGAGAACCCAAATAGGGTTTGAAAGGGCTAAAAGGCCCGTTTTCCGACACTTATGAACATCGTACACGGCAAACGCTACGACAGAGTCATGGTGGAAGACCATCGGACCCTGGCCGGCCCTAGGTTCCCTTTTCAGAGAAAACCCTATGGTCCCCCCTTTTTTTCTGAAAACAAACGTAGAAATGAAACATTTTGTAACATCCTAGATTAGGGGTTATGTAACACCCTTAACCCGTGTTCGTTACCGAACTAAGGTTATGGGTATTACCATGTAAGTTAAAAACTTCAGTTCGCTCGATTGAAACTTAACCGCTCATCTTTATCAAATGCTTTAATAATAATAATAATACAACAAATTTTACAATGTAACATATACTTGATACATTGATCCAAGTCGTATACAACATATTACACAACACATACATGCTTATAAATTTGGACGAATATACGAGACCTCATTTACAACATTCCATGTTGATTTCTTATCACAAACCAAGTTTGGTAATTTCATGTACTCAAATAAAATAAGTGACTTTACAAGCAAAATATTTAAAAACCATAGTTATACACATCATCTATATTCGACTAAGAGCCTAAACAAATAATTCATTAAGCATGTTAACTACATTTGCCACTATCACCTAGGTTTGGCCAAATACACATACATGCATTACTCACATAATTCCCACTTAGCAATTCTATTGAAATTGTCACACTTATATAAATCCCGACTAAAGCTCAACTATCATATATCTACCTTGACTTATATATATATACGAGTATTGACTTAAATGCCAAACTACCCGACTAGTTTAATACTAACGTTAGTTTTACAATCAAACAGTCATATAGAAAGCATAAGATTAAAGTAAAGAAACAACCATAACCAAACTATTGAAACCAACATACCATATTCATAGCCAAGAACAAATAAAACCAACTTAAACAAAACGATCAAGCCATTTTCGCATGGCTATAAATATATATATATATATATATATATATAGATAGATATTAGAACATCATTCAAACGTTTATCTAGCCTATACATGCCTTTAATTCGAAATCAACTAACTAGAAGGTACCAAAAAGAGATGATAGTGTGGTTGACTTCACCAACGATCCTTCGAGCCTGTAGCTTGACCAAAATCTATAAAACGAACAGCGAATACACACAAAGTAAGCTCACTAGCTTAATAAGTCTCAAGCACATATAATTGTAATGAACATACATGTAAACATTTTAAATCTCCAAGCTTATAATATTGAACATAAATATTTCAATATATATATATATATATATATATAATACCTATATCCGAATACTAGTGACACACTTGATTTAAATATTATCACTATGTCATCATGAACATGTACATTATCAAATCACATAAATATCATATTATATCACAAATTCCGAATCACAAGAACCAACCTTAGGCATTGATCTTCTATATCTACTTATATACATATGCAAAACACTTATGACTCTTTCACCATTGACCTTTCCATTTTATAACCGAGTTTTTTTTCACTATAACTCACCGGCACAAGGCCTGCTAGGCTTGAAGCCCGAATATAATATTAATAATTCATCAAATCCCCATCTTAACATTCACATTATTACCAATTTATGTACATAAACCACAATCTCTTATCATATCACAAGTACTAGTTTTCATTTCAAATTCAAAACACATTTAGTCCAATATTGGACCTTAACATTTGGCTATCATCTATTTCAATACTCAATTAAATCAAATAATATCATTTAACATGTTCATAATTATTTCTTACATGTACTTAAACTTAAGAACTTACCTCGATAGTTGACCAATTTAGCTATCCGGCTAGTCGTTCAATTTCGCCTTCCCCCAATCCAAACTCTTTTCTTTTTGTTCTTGATCTAAATAAATTCAAATTAGGCTCATTCATCACTTTTCTCATTCAATTTAATTTGAAAACATATAATTGAGCAATTTACAATTTATCTTTGATTTGTCTAAATTAATTGGACAGCAAAATACAACATTAACACACAGTATTTAATCAACAATAGCAAGAAACATAATCAATATGTCCTGATTTGTACAGCATAAACACATTAACAATACATCATAGATAAGGCTCTTAAACAACATAAACGACAGTGCATTAGATTAAGTTCAGACACAATTACTCAGCTTAGATTGGGGTAATTTGGACACAATAAACTCCAACCATCATACACCATTACTTGTAACATTTAACCCTCATAAACTCTTTAAATTTTCACATGTAAACATTTTATATGGCATTTTCAAACAGCAACATTTTCATTCATTTAGACAACATTATTTACATTCAATTTACTTATTAATGCAGCATATATTAATTACCAATTACATTCCTCAGCAACTTAATTTGGCATCAATTCAGACATCATTAATTAACATTATTGTAACCATTTCTCATGTTGTAATTAATTGTCCAACAGCAGCCCAAACAACATAAATATACAGCTATTGAACACCATTTAACCAGCACATTAACTGACACACAGACATAAATTATGCAACATTTACTTTACTTTTATTCTCATCCAACAGCTTCATAAATGGCTGCTTTAACCCCTTTAACAATCAGGTTTAGACACCATAAATTGCAACTAAATAAACATCATTAATTTGGCACATCAAATGGCATTCGGTCATACATCTACACATTGAATTAGTCTTCTATTATCATCCCGGCTGCATTAATGGTAGCATTAAACACTCCCATTCACAGGTTTCAGACATAATAAATACATCACTATTTATTCATTTCCATCCATACCAGTTGAACCACACAAGAAAGTAAAAAAAATCATTATCAGCAAAAATAATATCAAGGCTCTTGCTACCACATTTAAGAAATTCATGCACTAATAATCCATGCATCTAAGTAATTTAACATTTTCAGCCAAGCTTTACCATCCATCATCCATCAAAATTTGCTTGAAAAGCAACTATGATCCAGAGAAGAGCTTTGAGAAATTACCAGATCATTTGAAGAATATGCTCCTAGATGAGCTAAAATTAAAATTTATCTCCACATGCAATCGGTTTTGAGGTCTCTCCCTCCCTTCGAAAAACACCAAGGGAAGAAAAGTAGAAGAAATGAATCCCCTCTCTTTTCTTTTGTTTTCGACGATGAAGAAGATAATGGGATGAAATAACATGTTTTCTTTATTTTATTATTATACCACATATATTATAATATAACATTTTTTAATTATATAATATATAAAACATGTTATCATGAAATCAAGAACCACATGCCGTCCACTACATAATAGATGGTAATTTACCACTTAAGTCCACATATAAAAGAGATCAAAACAATTAAACCACTCAATTAATAAAAGGCTACTTTTTACCACTTATTTAATTTGATCCTTTTTCTTAAATTAAACATACAAACAGTCAAATAAATTCACAAAATTTTAACACATGCTCAATCATATACATTTAACACGAAAAATAATATTAAAATATTTTTTTTGACTAGAATTCGTGGTCCCGAAACCACATTTCTGATCAGGGCTAAAATTGAGCTGTTACAACTCTCTCCCCCTTAAGGATTTTCGTCCCCGAAAATCTTACCAATGAATAATGTGGGTAATGTTCTTTCATTGATTCCTCAGTTTCCCAAGTTGCTTCCTCAACCCTGTGCTTATGCCACATAACTTTAACCAACAAGATTTTCTTATTTCGCAACTCTTTCATTTCACCAGCTAATATGCGAATCGGTTCTTCCTCATAAGTCAAGTCGGGTTGAATTTCAATCTCTGATGGACTGATCACATGCAAAGTATCAGATCGGTACCGTCGAAGCATCGATACATGAAAGACATTATGAATCTTGTTTAGCTCAGATGACAACCTGAGTCTGTACGCAACCTGCCCAATACGCTTAATAACTTCATACGGCCCAATGAATCGCGGAATCAGTTTTCCTTTACGACCAAATCTAAATATCCTTTTCCACGGTGAGACTTTCAAAAATACTCGGTCACCCTACCTGGAACTCTATATCTTTACGTTTCAAGTCCGCAAACGACTTTTGACGATTTGAGGCGGCTTTCAAACTTTTTCGGATTACTTTTACCTTCTGCTCAGTCTCTCTTATTAAATCAACCCCGTGTGTATTGCTTTTAATTCAGCTATGATCGAACCATCACCAGTCACAACCATATGTGCGTTCAACGCACGAAGAGCAAGCAATGATTTTTGACTTAAGGCATCCGCAATAATCTTGGTTTTTTTTTTCCCCGGATGGTAATCAATTACTAATTCATAGTCTTTCAATAGTTCTAACCATCTGTGTTGTCTCAAGTTCAAATCTTTTTGAGTCATCAAATACTTCAGACTTTTGTGATCCTCATAAACATGACATTTCTCGCCAAATAAGTAATGGCGCCAAATTTTCAATGCAAATATAATGGCTGCTAGTTCTAGATCATGAGTCAGATAGTTTCTTTCATGAGGCTTTAACTGTCTCGAAGCATAAGCTACTACCTTGCCTTCCTGCATTAAAACACAACCCAAACCATTCAAAGAAGCATCACTATACACGACAAGTTCTTTACCCGATTCAGGCTGAATTAACATTGGAGCTTCGGTCAAAAGGGCTTTCAACTGATCGAAGCTTTTCTGATACTTTTCCGACCACTCGAACTTGACATCTTTCTGTAATAGCATTATCAACGGGGTAGCTATTATAGAAAAACCTTTCACAAATCGTCGGTAATAACCCGCAAGTCCCACAAAGCTTCTAATTTCAGAAACATTCTTTGATGGTCTCCAATCAAGAATAACTGATATTTTGTTCGGGTCAACACGAATACCGGATGCTGAAATGATGTGACCCAAAAAGCTAACTTCCTTCATCTAGAATTCACACTTACTAAAATTTACGTACAACTGTTTATCTCGCAAAGTTTGTAGCACCAATCTCAAATGCTCGGCATGCTCAATTTCATCTTTGAAATAGATCAGTATATCATCAATGAACACTACTACAAAACGATCCAAAAATTGTCTGAAAATTCGATTCATCAGATCCATAAAAACAGCAGGTGCATTAGTAAGTCCAAAAGGCATAACCCGAAACTTAGAATGTCCATGCCTCATCCGGAATGCAGTCTTTGGCACATCTGTATCTCTGACTCGCAACTGATAATAACTCGATCTCAAATCTATCTTCGAAAATACTGAAGCCCCTTTCAACTGGTTAAACAAGTCATCAATCTGGGGTAACGGATACTTATTCTTTATAATCACCTTATTCAGCTGTCGATAATCAATACACATTCCATCGTTCCATCTTTCTTTTTCACAAAAAGAACTGGTGCACCCCAAGGAGAGAAACTCAGGCGTGCAAAACCCTTATCAGTCAATTCTTGCAACTGTACTTTCAACTCTTTCAACTCAGTAGGTGCCTCGATACAGAGCTATCGAGATCGGAGTTGTCCCCGGTATTAATTCAATGCCAAACTCAATCTCTCGAATAAAATAGTCAGACGACCCATATTTAAAAACACGACTGATCGTGGAGTCTACAACTCCCAGAATGCTATTTTCTACAATGCTTGCACTCGACCCGGTCCTGCCGCACATTACCAACACTAGCCATCAAAGTGGCTCGGGAACTCACTAGAGGTCGATCTCGTCTAGGCAAGTCTAAAGTAGTTTTATGTTGACTGATGTCATCTCTGAACTTCTTAGGTGCTGAATGAAAAATCTTACTCGGTGATCTCTTACGAGTATCTCTAGCTTCTATTTCAGCCTTTCTTTTCTCTTTCTCGAGTTCTTCAGCTTTACAAGCTCGCTCGACTAGAACCACAAACTCTTTGAACTCAAGAATGCCCACAAGTAACTTTAAATCTTCATTCAGGCCGTCTTCAAATCTTTTGCACATGATGGTTTCAGTTGATACACATTCTCCAGCATATCGGCTCAATCTAACAAACTTTCGTTCATATTTAGTTACAGTCATGCGACCCTGTTTTAGTTCCAGAAATTCTTTCTATTTCTGGTCGATGAACCTCTGGCTGATATATTTCTTGCAGAATTTATTCTAGAAGAAATACCACGTCACTTTTTCTTTCGGAACCACCGATACTAGTGTATTCCACTAATGTTATGCAGTGTGCCGAAGTAAAGATATAGCACACTTCAAATATTCATCTGGAGTACAGGATAGCTCATCAAGTACCCAAATAGTGTTATCGAGCCACATCTCGGCTCGCTCTACATCATCATCATCATTAGCTTTGAATTCTTCGGCCCCGTATTTTTAGATTTTATCAACAGGAGGCTTACTAGATCTCATCGGATCTGTCATCGGAGTTGCTGTGGGTACCAGAGTTGGATTATTTGGGGGTAGAGGTTGTTGTACAGCCGGATTATTCTGAACAAACTGGGTAAACCATTCATTTATCATTTGGTAGAAGGCTTATTTAGCCTCCCCCTCGTGGCTACCCGAAACTGGTCGAGAGTCTACTAGCGCTGATCCGCGTACACGGTCAAGCGCTACACTCTCTACATCATCCGCTACGGCTCTATCGAGATTAGGATCCATTTACTATATAAAACACAGTTCGAAATGTCAGAAGTCACCACACTATCAAATATATACAATAAAGGCATGTATAGCTAAACTTACACACACTACGGTAGTCCTAGAATCGACTAAACCGTAAGCTCTGATACCAATTAAAATGTAACACCCTTAACCCGTGTTCGTTACCGAACTAAGGTTATAGGTATTACCATGTAAGTTAAAAACTTCAGTTCGCTCGATTGAAACTTAACCGCTCATCTTTATCAAATGCTTTAATAATAATAATAATACAACAAATTTTACAATGTAACATATACTTGATACATTGATCCAAGTCATATACAACATATTACACAACACATACATGCTTATAAATTTGGACGAATATACGAGACCTCATTTACAACATTCCATGTTGATTTCTTATCACAAACCAAGTTTGGTAATTTCATGTACTCAAATAAAATAAGTGACTTTACAAGCAAAAATTTAAAAACCATAGTTATACACATCATCTATATTCGACTAAGAGCCTAAACAAATAATTCATTAAGCATGTTAACTACATTTGCCACTATCACCTAGGTTTGGCCAAATACACATACATGCATTACTCACATAATTCCCACTTAGCAATTCTATTGAAATTGTCACACTTATATAAATCCCGACTAAAGCTCAACTATCATATATCTATCTTGACTTATATATATACGAGTATTAACTTAAATGCCAAACTACCCAACTAGTTTAATACTAACGTTAGTTTTACAATCAAACAGTCATATAGAAAGCATAAGATTAAAGTAAAGAAACAACCATAACCAAACTATTGAAACCAACATACCATATTCATAGCCAAGAACAAATAAAACCAACTTAAACAAAACGATCAAGCCATTTTCGCATGGCTATAAATATATATATATATATAGATAGATATTAGAACATCATTCAAACGTTTATCTAGCCTATACATGCCTTTAATTCGAAATCAACTAACTAGAAGGTACCAAAAAGAGATGATAGTGTGGTTGACTTCACCAACGATCCTTCGAGCCTGTAGCTTGACCAAAATCTATAAAACGAACAACGAATACACACAAAGTAAGCTCACTAGCTTAATAAGTCTCAAGCACATATAATTGTAATGAACATACATGTAAACATTTTAAATCTCCAAGCTTATAATATTGAACATAAATATTTCAATATATATATATATTTATAATACCTATATCCGAATACTAGTGCCACACTTGATTTAAATATTATCACTATGTCATCATGAACATGTACATTATCAAATCACATAAATATCATATTATATCACAAATTTCGAATCACAAGAACCAACCTTAGGCATTGATCTTCTATATCTACTTATATACATATGCAAAACACTTATGACTCTTTCACCATTGACCTTTCCATTTCATAACCGAGTTTTTTTCACTATGACATACATATATATATAACCCAACTTCACATATAAGTAATGTACATACACATTAATGATAAGTTCAACATTATAAAATAAAGCACTTATGGAATTGTCCATTTCATCACATCGCATTTATTCAAAACGATAAGAAATTTGTTCATTTCATTCCTTACTAATATAGTATGCTAACTCTTACCCGAGCTTTTAGCACATAGCATTATATGTGACTCACCTCGTTTGATTCTCGGATTTTTCGTTTATAGCAATTCACCGGCATCAGGCCTGCTGGACCCGAAGTCTGAAGTTTGAACACTGGCATTAAGCCTACTAGGCAATAAGCCCGAAATAGCTCACCGGCACTAGGCCTGCTAGGCTTGAAGCCCGAATATAAGTCACCGGCACAAGGCCTGCTAGGCTCGAAGCCTGAATATAACTCACCGGCACAAGGCCTGCTAGGCTCGAAGCCCGAATATAACTCACCGGCACAAGGCCTGATAGGCTTGAAGCCCGAATATAACTCACCGGCACAAGGCCTGCAAGGCTCGAAGCCTGAATATAATATTAATAATTCATCAAATCCCCATCTTAACATTCACATTATTACCAATTTATGTACATAAACCACAATCACTTATCATATCACAAGTACTAGTTTTCATTTCAAATTCAAAACACATTTAGTCCAATATTGGACCTTAACATTTGGCTATCATCTATTTCAATACTCAATTAAATCAAATAATATCACTTAACATGTTCATAATTATTTCTTACATGTACTTAAACTTAAGAACTTACCTCGATAGTTGACCAATTTAGCTATCCGGCTAGTTGTTCAATTTTGCCTTCCCCCGATCCAAACTCTTTTCTTCTTGTTCTTGATCTAAATAAATTCAAATTAGGCTCATTCATCACTTTTCTCATTCAATTTAATCCGAAAACATATAATTGAGCAATTTACAATTTATCTTTGATTTGCCTAAATTAATTGGACAGCAAAATACAACATTAACACACAGTATTTAATCAACAATAGCAAGAAACATAATCAATATGTCCTGATTTGTATAGCATAAACACATTAACAATACATCATAGATAAGGCTCTTAAACAACATAAACGACAGTGCATTAGATTAAGTTCAGACACAATTACTCAGCTTAGATTGGGGTAATTTGGACACAATAAACTCCAACCATCATACACCATTACTTGTAACATTTAACCCTCATAAACTCTTTAAATTTTCACATGTAAACATTTTATATGGCATTTTCAAACAGCAACATTTTCATTCATTTAGACAACATTATTTACATTCAATTTACTTATTAATGCAGCATATATTAATTACCAATTACATTCCTCAGCAACTTAATTTGGCATCAATTTAGACATCATTAATTAACATTATTGTAACCATTTCTCCTGTTGTAATTAATTGTCCAACAGCAGCCCAAACAACATAAATATACAGCTATTGAACACCATTTAACCAGCACATTAACTGACACACAGACATAAATCATGCAACATTTACTTTACTTTTATTCTCATCCAACAGCTTCATAAATGGCTGCTTTAACCCCTTTAACAATCAGGTTTAGACACCATAAATTGCAACTAAATAAACATCATTAATTTGGCACATCAAATGGCATTCGGTCATACACCTACACATTGAATTAGTCTTCTATTATCATCCCGACTGCATTAATGGTAGCATTAAACACTCCCATTCACAGGTTTCAGACATAATAAATACATCACTATTTATTCATTTCCATCCATACCAGTTGAACCACACAAGAAAGTAAAAAAAATCATTATCAGAAAAAATAATATCAAGGCTCTTGCTACCACATTTAAGAAATTCATGCACTAATAATCCATGCATTTAAGCAATTTAACATTTTCAGCCAAGCTTTACCGTCCATCATCCATCAAAATTTGCTTGAAAAGCAACTATGATCCAGAGAAGAGCTTTGAGAAATTACCAGATCATTTGAAGAATATGCTCCTAGATGAGCTAAAATTAAAATTTATCTCCACATGTAATCAGTTTTGAGGTCTCTCCCTCCCTTCGAAAAACACCAAGGGAAGAAAAGTAGAAGAAATGAATCCCCTCTCTTTTCTTTTGTTTTCGACGATGAAGAAGATAATGGGATGAAATAACATGTTTTCTTTATTTTATTATTATACCACATATATTATAATATAACATTTTTTTTAATTATATAATATATACAACATGTTATCATGAAATTAAGAACCACATGCCGTCCACTACATAATAGATGGTAATTTACCACTTAAGTCCACATATAGAAGAGATCAAAACAATTAAACCACTCAATTAATAAAAGGCTACTTTTTACCACTTATGTAATTTGATCTTTTTTCTTAAATTAAACATACAAACAGTCAAATAAATTCACGAAATTTTAACACATGCTCAATCATATACATTTAACACAAAAAATAATATTAAAATATTTTTTTCGACTAGAATTCGTGGTCCCGAAACCACATTTCTGATCAGGGCTAAAATCGAGCTGTTACAGGTTATGCGTTTTGTGCATAATTCATGAGTAGTAGGTTTTGGCAGTGTTTGGAAGTGAATTAAGGGTTTTTAAAATCCTAGGATGGAAGAGAAAGCTTTGGACAATTATTGGTTTTTAAGTTAAAAAGGGGGAGCTAGGCTAAGGTAGCCGTAAGAAAAGTTTTGGGGAGTTTAGGACACAAGAAGTGATGTGGAAAAGTGGCAAGGGATGCCACCCAAGGTGCAAGGGTTATGGCATCAAGTGAAGTACTTTGGGGGAAGAGGTTTGAATCCCATTGTGTGCATTTTTGCTTAATTTTATGAAATAGCATGTTTACTGTGATATGGATGTGTGGTGTGCATTTTTAGAACCTTGGAAATGTAAGGAAATGTCCTGGAAATGTAAGGAAATGTCTTGTCTTGGAAATGTAAGGAATGTCCTGGAAATGTAAGGAAATGTCTTGTCTTGGAAATGTAGGGAATTGTCTTGGAAATGTAAGGAAATGCTTTAGAAATGTTAAGTTTAAAGGAGGAAAACGAACATTTTTGGAAACTTAGAAATGTAAGGAAATATGAGGAAATGTCTTAAGAAATATGAAGTTTTAAGTATTAGAAGAGAGAACTGAAGTAGGGTAGTCTTAAAAGAATTAGTAAGGGAGTTTTGACATGGAAATGAGCTTGTTACAGTGGCTCGAAGGTGCCACTTAAGGCCCAGGTAAGTGACGCCACAAGCTATGCAAATGGGCCTAGGTTCGAGTCACAGGGGAAGCAAATAAAAGAGTTTTATTTTGCTGCAAGGAGCAAGGGAGTTGGACGGCACATGGCTAAATTCTAGGAGCTTTTATTCTTTTATTTTTAAGAGATAAAGGGTGAATAAATAAGGGATAAATAATGGATTTATTTTAGATTATTTTCAAGAGATAAATGAGGATTTATTCTTTAATTTTTAAATAAAGAGATAAGGATGTGTAAGTGATGGATAATTATTGTTATTTTTTTAAGAGATAAGAGATAATTGAGGGATTAATTCTAATATTGAATAAAGTGATAATTAAAAGATAAAATTATCACATAGGAAGAGTGGTGGCCAAGTAAGGGAGTCTTGGCCTAGTAAATTCGGCTATAAAAGGAAAGAGAGGCCATTCAGCATTATTTTCTCTTTCTTGATAACCTCTGCCGAATTTTCTCTGGAACCCCTATTCTTTCCTTTTTCATTTTTCTCCTCTCAATATTCCAAAAGCTGAAAGCTTGCTAAGATCAAGGCCATAGCCGAATAGTTTGAGACTTCAAGCAAAGGAACTGTCGATATCGAAAGTAAGGGTAAGATCTCATTCGGTTTCATCCTTTTTCTTTTAAGATTTGCCGAAATCTAGGACTAGCCCCATTAATATCTTGTTGCCGAAACCTTGAAGAGATCTTTCGGGATTTACTAAGTGTCGACTACAAGGAAGGAGAAGTTCTTTTCCCAAAGGTACACCATAAGTTGCGTGTTCCCTAGTTATTCGGTGAGTTTCAGGATTTAAAATCCACAAGGTAAGTGTCCATAGCATTCGACCAAGGCCATGTTTGGTAAATAGATGTGTTTCCTTAATTATTCAAAAGCCGAAACTAATCTATTCAAGTAATCTAGTGATTGCTGATTTCAAGAAAGAAGGATACAAAGTTTCCGGCATTTGATTAGACATCAATCAGCAACAAGGTAAGTTTTAGTGTACTAATCCTACTAGGATTTGGATATATGGCCGAATGGCTCTTTACTAAGTATTAAATGATTGATTAAATGTAGAGAATTAAGATCTAAGGCATTGATCAAGCTTTTTGGGATTTGGATTGGAAACCTTAAGCGAATCAGGTGTGTACCCTACCCTAAGTTTTAATATGTTCATGGCTATGATTTAAATTAAATGTGTTATTAAGAATGTGAAAAATATGGCTAAAGTACCATGTAATGGTATGGAGTACCCAGGTACGTTTCCTATTCCTACTGGGATTATGAATATATGTTATTTGTAACATGTGAAAAAAGTGATAAGAATGTGAATTAAGGCATGATGTGCATGATATGTCTGATATGGGGCATTCGGGTTATATGAAAAGGGGAAGTGAATGTGGTGACCTAAGACCACGATATCTGAATGTGGTGACCTAAGACCACGATATCTGAATGTGGTGACCTAAGACCACGAAATCTGAATATGGTGACCTAAGACCACGAATTTGATAAGGGCGATGAGCACGTCGACTGCAGCGACTGCCTTCGATGGTGTGTAGCGGATGGAGGGTTGACTTAGTAGTCCCCACGGTGTACAGGTTGGTACGGGTGATGTGTAGCGGATGGCATATAGGTTTGGGTTCGGGTTGCATCATTATTTCCTATCTGTTTTATGAATATGTATATGATATGATATTGTATGCCTGAATTGTTAAAATTTAGTGTTGGTTACACATTGAGTCTGTTTGACTCACCCCGTTGGGGAACATTTTTCAGGTGATGATCAGTAATGGACCGGGTCGGCAGGAGCTTAAAGGTGGCCATGCACAGCAAGGAAAATTTTATTATTTGGACTTTTATTTTATTTAAGCTCTTTAATTTATTTTTTTGGGAATTCTTTGATGTAATAAGGCCATAGTTGAACTACTTTATTTTTCCTTTATTTATTACGTTACGAATTTTTATTAATTAAAGATCAAGTGAAATTTATTTTCAAATAAACTCTAAACGGTTTGTCACTTAGTAAAGGATTTTAATAATGAAATAAACTTGTTTTCAACTCAAGCCCAACCCAAAACAATCTTTCTTTCAAAACATACATATTTTCCTAAGTCACAAAAGAATTTGAAATGGTTTACACCGGGGAACATACCAGATCTGGTCAAGGCTCGTGGGCCGGATTTGGGGTGTTTCACATTTTTAGAAAAATTTGCTTTTATAAATAATCAAAAATGGCACCGTTTTGGGCCTTCAGTTTACATGCCAAAACGACGTCGTACGGCTTTGACCCGCGCGCGACCCGACCCGATCCTGGGGGACCGGCGCGTTTTGGATTAAAGGGCTATTTACGCAAGCAACCCTTCCACTTTTGCGATGTGTTAAATCAAGTCCCTATTTCATTTTTTATTTTTTTAAAAATTTTCCCCTTTAATTTTGTTTTATTCTTTATTTAATCCTTTACTTAGCTAACTGGAACGCAGCGTATTAAGGCCAGGGATATTTTCCCTATAAGTCCTCCACAGTTTTAGACCATGGCAATTCGGCTCTTGTTCCTTTTTATTATTTTTGGTTTGTCCCTTTTAATTTTTTTTAATAATGATTAAGTCCCTTTTGTTTTTCACCTTTTTTTTATTTATTTATTTAATCATCTGTTTATTTATTAAATTGTTTGGTTCCTTGTTATTTTTTTTTTACTTTTTCGTTTTGTTCATCTATTTATCTTGCTATTTAAATTATTTACATATTTAGTTTAATTGCGCTTTTATTATTATGATTATTATCATCTGTCTGTTTTATTTTTTCCTTTATTTTGTTTTACTTCACTTTATTTTTATTTTCACTATCATTTGTTTATTATTATTGCTATTTATTATTATTGTATCATTATTATTACCTAATGCTTCTTTTATTATTAGTATTATCATTATTACTGTTGTTATTATTATTATTACCCAATGCATTTGAAAATTTGGTTTCATAATCGCTTATTTAAAAACTACTCAAAAAAAGGGCAATATTTCGTTTTTGGAAATTCGAGGAATCGTGCCCAATCGTGCTGGGATTCAGTTTTTCGTTTAACCAAATAACCAAATATCCTTTTAAGATTTTGTTCATGTTTTCTAAAAATAAGGCAATATTACGTGTTTGGAAATTCGAGGAATCATGCCCAATCGTGCTGGGTTTTGATTTTTTGTTTGACCAAATAACCAAATATCCTTTTAGGATTTTGTTCATGTTTTCTAAAAATAAGGCAATATTACGTGTTTGGAAAATTTGAGGAATCGTGCCCAATCGTGCTGGGTTTCGATTTTCCGTTTGACCAAATAATCAAATATCTTTTTAAATTTTATCCGTGTTTTCTTAAATAAGGCGATATTTCGTGTTTGAAAATTCGAAGAATCGTGCTCAATCGCGCTGGGTTTCAGTTTTTTTATTTGGCCAAATAGTGGAATTCCCTTTTAAAATTGCAATACATGAATTTTGCAAATCATGAAATGATCTTGGCATCGAGGGTTTGAAACATCGTGTCCTATCGTGCTGGATGTGGTATTTCATTTTTTCGAAACAAGAGAATTTCGATATTCAATTCAAATTATCCAAACATTTTATAAAGGATTTGTATTTTAAAATCTTTTCAAATTTTTGACATTAAGACAGTAATTAATCAATTAGGTACCAATTTTGGGCATATCGAGGGTGCTAACCCTTCCCCGTACGTAACCGACTCCCTAATCCATTTTTTGAGTTTCGTAGACCGAAATCGTTGTTTTGATAAATCAAATTATTTATTAAAAACAGGTGATCCGATCACACCTCTTCAAAAAGGATAGGTGGCGACTCCCGTTTTATTTTCGTTTTCAAAACCAAAGTCGACACCGTTTACAAAAAAAAAATAGTTTCGACAGCTTGACGACTCCGCTGGGGATCTAGATAAGAGAGTCAAGCTGTAAATTTGACTATTTTCTGTCTTTTGTCAGAAATTTAAAAACTCGATTTGAAATTTTAATTTGGAAATTTGATGTTTTATTGCAGTTGTTCGCACCATTGCGTATGATTGTTTTCTCCATACACACATTCCATTGCATGACCGTTGTGGTTGCACCTTTGCGTGGGAGTTAGAAACTATGCTTTCGTGAGGTTTTCACCTCCGCATGGGCTAATGGATTGCTTCTGGGATACATCTGTACCTATGTCTTCATGAGGTTTTCACCTCCGTACTGGCATAGGGAAATGTATCCCCCTGAATTGAACTTGATCCATATGAGCCTATAATAGGTGAGGATTGAGGAATCTGTTGTTTTGGGTACTATTTTCCCTAGAACTTTACCTCATATAGTGGACCGTAGGAATCCACCAGATGTAGTAGTGCTAAATACTAGTGTTTATCCATCTAGGTGTTTGACTATTTTCTGTTTATCTTAAATCTTGTTATTTGATACTGACTTGTGTATCTTGTTTGTGATTTGTATGACATTGAATATTTAAGAAGGAGTCGATTAGTGTTCGGTTGCTAAGTTAGAAAGTTTAACATGGAAAATGAATTCCTTGATTGAGTCGAGGATAATGCGGCCGTCTGCACATGGTCAGAGAAGCTACAATTAGAGAAAGATGACAGTTTGGCTGAAGGATACACGTCGGACCTGTTGGACGTTACTCGCATCAGTGTGGTACAAAATGAGCTACAGGAGTTAAGAGATATATGGGCTCGCTGGGATGAGGGAACAAAGCAATTGTTCTACCAGAATTATGGTGATATACCCTATTTACTAGATGTTAAGGTAGACAAACATTTGTTTCGGGCCATAACTCAATTTTGGAATCCCATGTATAATTGTTTCACTTTTGGGAAGGTAGACTTGGTGCCCATTGTGGAGGAATACACGACTTTGCTTTGTTGTCCAAGGATCCTAGTTGACAAAGCTTACTCCAAGGCCGCTAAGCCCCAACTTTCACAAAGAAGTTAATAAGAATTACCGGGATGAGCAAGCCTTGAGTCATGGCTCGAATTCAGTAGAAAGGGGATGGTAAATGTATTCCTTGGGTGATTCTGAGAGACTTGATCTTAGTAACCCGAATGATAAAAAGAAAGTGGATATCTTCGCCTTAAGAATTTATGGATTGGTGATTTTTCCTAAAGCTCTAAGGCACATAGATGAAGCAGTCACTGACTTATTCGATCGTCTGGACAAAAGAACTACATCGGTACCTATAATTCTAGCTGAAACGTTCAGATCCCTGAACTTGTGTAGGAAAGTAGGCGAAGGTAGATTTATTGGATGTGCACAGATGTTATTGGTATGGTTTCACGGGCATTTCTGGAAGGAGGACAAGGTCTCTTATTGGGTCTTCTCCAGGGGTTATTCCCTATTAAAGGAAGAAGTGGGTACACAAAGGAGGAGCGATATCTCAGAGGATAGGTGGATGGAAATTCTTCAAAATCTCAAAGAGGAGGATATTGAATGGAGAGCCTTCTGGATGGTCCCGGATGAGATCCTTTATCGATGCGGTAGCCTTGATTACGTGCCTCTACCCAAAATTTAGGGAGCCATGGGATACACTCCGTTACTTGCATTAAGGCAGTACAATTTGAGGCAATTTATACCAGTGACTTATGGACTTGCTCAATCTGAGTTCTCATATAAAGGGGACAATTATAAGAAAAGGGTTCAGGAGATTTCAGTTGCTTGGAAATAGACTCACGGATGAAGAGGTTAGCTGTCGGTTCTACAATGACACCTGAATATAATGATTGGCTTAGTCGAAGAATTAATGATAAAATTCCTGGGCCAAATTCAGAATGTACTCGATCAATAGAGGAATACTTGCAAGTCGTCCCGTCTGAATTAGAGATTATAAGACAAGACTTTGAAAATAAGAGTCTCGAGTTCGGAAAAAGAATTGAGCAGCTAGAGGAAGAGAAAATGTACTTAAAATTTGACATGGAAATGTAGAAGTCAGAGGCCAAAAAATTAAGGAAGGGGAAGAACAAAGTTGAAGAAGACCTGGATAGTTTAAAGACCGACTATAAAAACATGCGCATGTCAATGAGAACTACTGGTTTAGGAAAGACTTTGGAGCAGTGGCGTCGAGAGATTCAAGACGAAAGGACTAAAACTAGTCAATGGGAGGAGAAGTTCCGAGAGGCACAAGCATGAAACGAATCTGTGGAAAAGAGCCTCTTAGAAAGCCGAAGTGAACAGAGTGACTTAAAGGCGAGAGTCGTAGAACTCGAGAGATCTCTTCATCATCACTGAAGCCGTAACTCTATGAAAGAATTAAGAGCAAGTTTGAGCCAAATTGAAGAAATGAAGAAAAAGATTGAAGAATTAGAAATGACTTTGCAGAATTGTCAAAACTGTATCGAATCCCTAGAAGTGAATAAGGAACGATGGAAAGAGGAGCTTCACTACTCCCAGAATCAAGTCAAAGATAGAGATTACATCATGGAGAAGCGATAACCCAGATACGAGAGGTACCTGATTACCTGCAGACTTTGGCCGTACAAGCTGATATATTGAGCATACAGTTCGAAACGCGGTCAGATCGTGGGCAGGAGCTAGCTTCACTACTAAGGAAGATTAAAGTTTTAGGTGCTAGGGCAAGGCCTTATTTGTAAATTGATTTTATGTAAAGGATTTTGTACTCTAGTAAAGTTTTCTAAATGAAATTGAATCGAAATCGACACCTTCTTAGCATTCATGCATTGGAATTTGTCTTCATTTCATTCATATGCATTAAAAGTCATTAAAAGATCCTAATTAAACTAAATTATTTCAGAGTTAATCTGGACAACAATAAGAAATGACCTATTGAATACTATTATACTACTCGTGCCAAATCTAAAGTGATGGATCAAAGGTTAGAAAGACTAGAACAAATGCAAAAGGAAATGCAGGACCAATTGCAAGCGCAACTACAAGAGCAACCAGCGAAGGTGCAATAGGAGATGAGAGATCAAATCTTGGAATCCCAAAAAAGCATGGTAAATCAATTGGCATAGTTGCTAGCTGGAGAACGAGAAAATGGTAAAGGCCCTGCGATCAATTCAGGAGATAATAATGAAAACCCCACTTACCCCTCAAAATCTGCCCCGGTGAATGTCCAGGCACAACTGAAAATGTACCCGCAAAGGGCACCCGTGAAAATCAGACCCCAACAGTACCAAGTGGATACCTTGGCACCTTTGAATTACCCAACTGGCTCAGGCTCTAATCCAAGGGATAACCCAACCAACCCAGTAGTCCCCAACCTAGATGACGTGACAGAAACGGAGAAGGCAAGTTCAGAACTACCAAAACAACTCGTGGATATGTGCAAGTGGTTAGAAGAAAAGTTCAAGGCCATGGAAAATGTTGATTGCCACGGCAGACTTGATGCCAAAGATCTAAGCTTAGTTCCAGACTTAGTGATCCCTCCCAAGTTTAAAACTCTGAAGTTTGAGAAATATAATGGGACAAGTCGCCCTGAAGCTCACATTACCATGTTCTGTCAAAGAATGACAGGATATGTTAATAATGATCAGCTATTGATCCACTACTTCTAGGATAGTCTAATCGGGTACAATCAGTTGAGCCGTATCCAAGTCAACTCCTGGAAGGACTTAGCACAGGCTTTTATGAAGCAGTACAATCATGTGACAGACATGACACCCGATAGGCTTACGCTGCAACATATGGAGAAGAAGTAGAATGAAAGCTTTAGGTAGTATGACCAAAGGTGGAGGGAGATAGCAACACAAGTCCAGCCCCCTTTTCTGGAGAAAAAAACAATGATGCCTTTCATTAATACCTTAAAAGCCCTATTTATCAATCACATGTTGGGGAACGGCACGAAGAGCTTTTCAGACATAGTAATGTTCGGTGAAATGATCGAAAATGCGGTAAAAAGTGGCAGGATAGATACGGGGGAAAGCTCCAAGAGATTAGCCCCGAGAAAAAAGGAAAATGAAGTAAATAATGTGGGCGTACACAAAAAAGGCTATTCAAAGCTAATTACTTTTGGCCCACCAAAGACAGTAACCACCAGTTTCCAAGCCCCTCAGAGACACGAATTCAAACAGAGGCTGAATAAAGAGAAACTTCAGTTTACACCCATCTCGATGACATATAAGGAGCTGTACCAAACTTTATTTGAGGCACATGTTATATCCCCCTTCCACTTAAAGCCAATGCAACTCCCATACCCTAAATGGTACGACACAAATGCCCAATGCGAATATCATACGGGGATTATGGAAATTCAATTGAAAATTACACGAATTTCAAGAAAACAGTCAAAAAGTTAATCGAAATGGGAGTTATAGAAGTGGATGGTCAATCTAGTGCAGAAAATCTGTTACCCAACCACTCCGATAAATGGGTAAATGCAATCGTCAAAAATACGGGGAGGAAAGTTAAGATGAATACTGCAGAAATAAAAACCCCAATGAGAGAAGTTTCGAAAAAGATGGTAGAAAGAGGGTTGATCAGGAAAGACTCGAGGAATGGGTCCTGGAAAGTAAAGAATTATTACGAATTTCATGATGAGGAGGGTCATGAGATTCAGGAATTAATGATTATGGGGCTTTAGTACAGGGTCTAATGGAGAACAAAGAGCTCGAATTCTTTCAGTATGTTGAAGAAGCAGAGGTGTGCGCTTCTGAAGAAGGATCGACAAAGAGGGTATGTGAGGCCAATCGTCCAGCGGTAATCACCTCACGACCAAGAGACAATGAAGCTAGGGTGCGAGTGGCAGCGAGGGTCATAATTCGAAAACCTGTGGCTTTTCCTCACAAGGATAGTAATTGCAATGTGATAATTCCAAGAGAAGAAAACCTGACCAACACTTCAAAAAAAAGGTCGAGAGGTTGTCAGTAGGAAATGCTATGCAGACACTGAGCCTGTTAAAGGGAAGATCCCTATGGTAATCATCTCGCAACCAAAAAACAGTGAAGCTGGGGTGCAAGTGGAACCGAGGGTTATAATTTGAAATCCTACGGCTTTTCCTTACAAGAATAGTAAGAAAGTTCCATGGAATTATGATTGCAATGTGGCAATTCTAGAAGAAAGCCCGACCAACACTTCAGAAGAAGGTCAAGAGATTGGTTTTTATACACGCAGTGGGAAACGCTATGCAGGAGATGAGCCTATTAAAGGGAAGGCTCCCATGGCTGAACAAAAAAGAGAAAAGACAGTCAGATCCAAATCACCAGTCAAGGAACCAGTAATGGAGAATGAAGCTAGAGAATTTCTAAAATTCTTAAAGCACAGCGAGTACAATGTTGTAGAACAATTACATAAGCTATCGGCTCGTATTTCGGTATTAGCTTTAGTTTTGAGTTCAGAGGCGCATCGTGAGGCATTAATGAAAGTGTTGAATAAAACCTATGTCGCCAACGATATCTCTGTAAAAAAGCTGGACCGTCTGATAAACAACATAAACGCTGACAACCTCATTTTCTTTAGTGATGATGAGATACCGCCGGGCAGCATAGGATCTACAAAGGCCTTACATATCATTACCCGCTGCAAAGGGTATACGCTACCAGGAGTGCTGGTTGATAATGGATCTGCATTAAATGTCTTGCCCCTATCTACGCTAAATAGGTTGCCTGTAGATAGCTCTTACATGAAAACTTGTCAAAGCATAGTAAGAGCATTTGACGGGACTGAAGGAAGGGTAATGGGGAGAATTGAGATACCCCTTTTGATCGGCCCGAATATATACGAAGTAGACTTCCCGGTAATGGATATTAAGCCCTCCTATAATTGCTTACTGATGAGGCCCTAGATTCACACTGTTGGGGTAGTACCATCATCGCTACACTAAAAGCTAAAGTTGGTAGCTGAGGGTCAACTGATAACAATAAACGCAGAGGAGAATATTATTACATCTGTAACCAGTGACGCACCGTATTTAGGGACAGATGATGAAGCACTAGAATGTTCGTTCCTATCGTTAGAATTTGTGAATGCAACCTTCATCGTTGAAGGGAATAAGATCCTGGTGCCCAAAATTTTTAAAACCACAAAGATGGGTCTGCAACTCACAGTGGGTAAAGGAGCCTTGCCAGGAAGAGGACTTGGGAGATGTCTACAAGGGAACGCCGAGGCACCAACATTGAAAGACAAACGAGATTGCTATGGTCTAGGGTTTAAATCGAACGCCAAGCAAAGAAAGAAAGAGATAGAAAAGAAACAAGAAAGGAAAAGGACGAGATTGAATGGAGAAGAGGTCAAATGAGAACCGATGGCCTTTCCCCACATATCCAAGACCTTCGTGTCGGGAGGAACCATTCACCCCAAAAAGAAAGCGTCAAAAAAAGAGACTGCTGAAGAAATATTAGAAAACTTGAGCATTAATGCCGTATCAGAAGGAAGAACTGGAGGAGAAAATCTATCAGGCATCCACCCCTATGCACTTGGAAATATTTTGAGCAACTGGACTACAGAGGAGATTCCTGTAGTTTTAATAGCCTATACAGAGTAATGTTCAAAATACACTTATTGCCCTAAGCCCAGGGGCAATAAGAGTACTTTTATGAAATAGGCTTATGTTCTAAATCTTTAATTCAATAAAAAATGCATTTTTGCGTATCATTTTGAGCCCATATTCTTTTATTCTTTTCATTCATAATCATACCATACAAACAATCATTCTTAAATTCTTTATTCTGTGGATTTTTTTTCATCCCTATAATAGGTCTCCGGATATCAATGATATGAGCGACGTCCCTACTGACTCAGAATCTCCTTTTGAACAAGATTTATGCATGAAAGATTCCCAAGATCTTGAAGATGATCAAGACTGTAATCTGTCTCCTGATTTGTTAAGAATGGTAGAACAAGATGAGAAACAAATCTTACCTTATAAGGAGCCAGTGGAAATTGTGAGCCTCGGAGATGAAAGGGAGGTGAATATAGGGACCGACATTGCTGCAGAGATGAAGCAAAACCTCATTGAATTACTCCAAGAATTTAAGGACGTCTTTACTTGGTCGTACCAAGACATGCCCGGGTTAAATACTGATATCGTGTTACATCAACTCCCCATAAAAGAAGAATGCAAATCGGTTCAACAGAAGCTCCGAAGGATGAGGCCTGATGTTTTGTTAAAAATAAAAGAAAAAGTTAAGAAGCAATTTGATGTTGGGTTTCTACAAGTGGTTAAATACTCAGAATGGGTAGCCAATATTGTCCCCGTCCCTAAGAAATATGAAAAGGTACGAATGTGTGTGGACTATAGAGATTTAAACAAGGCCAGCCCAAAAGACAACTTCCCATTACCTTACATTGACACCTTGGTGGATAATATGACGAGCTTCTCATTGTTCTCCTTCATGGATGGTTTTTCTGGATATAATCAGATAAATGTGCATCTTGAAGACATGGAAAAGACTACATTTGTGACCTTGTGGGGAACCTTTTGCTATAAGGTGATGCCATTTGGGTTAAAAAAACGTAGGAGCGACGTACCAGAGAACCATGGTAACCCTATTTCACGACATGATGCATCAGGAAATCAAAGTTTACGTTGATGATATGATTACAAAATCCCGAACAGAAAAAGAACATATACAAGTTTTGAGGAAGTTGGTCTTAAGGTTGAGGAAATTTCAACTGAAGCTCAATCCAACAAAGTGCACTTTTGGGGTTAGATCAGGAAAACAGCTAGGCTTTGTAGTCAACGAGATGGGAATTGAGATAGACCGAGACAAAGTCAAGGCTATACTGTAACAGTTCGAATTCGACCCTAATTGGAACGGTGGTTTCGAGACCACGAATCCGAATGAATAGGAAAAAAAATTAAAATTTTATTATCAATTTCCGTGTTTAATATATATGCTTGAGCATATGCTAGTGTTTCGTAATTTTAATTTTTAGTTAAGGCGAATAATTTAAGTGAAAGGACTAAATCGAATAAGTGGAGAAACAATAGTTGTTATGTAATTAGTGGCCAAATTGAATTGTCTTCTTTTGAATAGGTATTGAAGTGATAAATTAGCCATAATAAAATAATACTAAGTGGTTGTTTTATATTATAAAATGGAAATAATAATAATAATGATATGAGATGAATACTATAATAATAATAAAAAAACATTAGTGGGAGGGAGGTGTTCATCTTTTTACTCTTCTTATTGTCGAAATCTTGAGGAAGAAGAAGGAAGAAGACTTTCACCATTTTCGGCTATTTCATGGCCTAATTAGGTGAGTGATTAAGTTTATTTCTTGATAATTTTAATAATTTTCAAGTAATCATCTTGTAAGTTAGCTAACCCATGACCGAATTTTTGCTATAGAAATGTCTTTCGAATGTTGCCATGAACATGAAGTTTGTGTTTGAGTGATTTAAACTAAAATATGCTATATGTACGTTAGGCTATCAAGTTTTCTTTACAAATTCTAATGGAGGTTAACTCAATGAAGAATTCGTGAGAAGAGAAACTCATGGATGAACTAGGTAGCTTGAATAATGAAAGAAATGTGATGATATATGTATTATGAACATTCGGCTTTGGCTTGATGTTGTGGAAAATTTTGATAATTGGTGTTTGGAATATTAAGGGCTAATTTGTAAATGATAAATAATTGTTGAACTGAAAATACAAATTGACAGCTTGTATAGATGTAATAAAAGAAGGAGAAAATTCGGTCCTTAAGAGTGTAGTTTAAATTTCGTGTATTTTGAGTGATATACTTTGGGGACTAAATGATAAGAATTTAAATTCTGGGGGTAAAGTGGCAAATTTTATAATTTTGATCTTTGAACTAAATTAAATGGAAATGAATGTGAATGAGCTTTACTTGATATTTCTTAGATCGAGAACAAAAAGAAAAGGAGCTAGATCGTGGAAAAGCTAAAATACACGAGTAACCGAGAAATTCAAAGTATTCGACTTCCAAGGTAAGTTTATTAGCAAATTGGATTCACATGACATGCACTGAATTGAATTATGCATTTTATATTGAATTTTAAGATATTTTGATCCTAAAGTTTCGAATACAACTTGGTCAAAAAGCAGAGTATGCCAATTGAGATATGATTATGTGTATGTGGTGGCTTATGTTATTCTTGATTTATTGAATTATATATATATATATATATGTGTGTGTGTGTGTGTGTGTGTGTGTGTGTGTGTGTAACTAGTGACGAGTGAACATATTATTGCCAAAGGTAGCATGGTGTGGAACTTAATTGAAGTAAAGGTTGAATATGGATTTGATCATGAATATAACTAAAGTTTTAAGGTTAAATGAATGGACGTGAATCAGATATGAATTAAGGTAGACGTTGAGGTAATGTATGATAGTGATGAAATGGTCCATTATGTGCATATATGGGGCATGGCTGATTGGGAAAGTTGGACCTTGGAAAAAGGTTTAATATGTATATATATATGTGTGCATGGAAGTAGGGTATATTTATGAAATTTAGAATAAACGTATTTGACATCTATATGTTTGAGTGTGTCATGATCTCTTTTGGGTTGGCATGTATATAAAGGCCATGCGAAAATGGCTAGTTAAGTTATTTTAAACTTGCAGAAGTTCGGTCAAGGTTAAAGCTTATAATGAGTTATATATTTCATGATGGATGTTATTCAAATGGCTTTTGCATTATGAATCATATGTATGTATGGACATTGGATGGTAATGGATATATGCGGCACGTGGTTGTAGTATTGTTATGTAACTATGATTTTTTACTAAGGGTCGTATGTATTATATGTGAATGCCATCAATGAAACATGTTCGACTTGTGTACTAAGTATTAAAAGGGCAATGAAATTAGGAAATGAAGAGTAAAAGAAAAATTGGATACTTGAAAGGTTCGAACACCCACATGTATTCGAACAAGGCCGAATAGGTAAGTAAAATGTAACTAATGATCTTGATTGTTATAATAATGTTACAAATGACGTGTTGGATACTTTCGGCATCTAGTTGGGAAAACGTATGGATTTATAAGTTTCGGCCCTAGCTTTCTCATTTGGATATGAATTTTTTTTATGATTCATTGGCATTACAAGAGCGTGGTATAGGTATATAGATGTCTATTCAGGGTTGGGTTTAATTTGGTAATGCCTCATGACCCTAGTTCGGTGACGGATAGGGGTTAGGGGTGTTACATATACAAGAATTGCCTCCACTGCGAACTCAAAAAGAAGTTCGAGGTTTTCTAGGAAGACTAAACTACATCACCCAGTTCATTTCACAGCTAACGGAGAAATGCGACCCCATATTTCGTCTTCTTAAGAAACATAACTCGGGTGTTTGGAATGAGGAGTGCCAGAAGACTTTCGATAAGGTCAAACATTACCTATCCAATGCCCCGGTACTAATGCCACCTAACCCGAATAGGCCACTAATACTATACTTGGCAGTATTCGAAAATTCCATAGGATGCGTGCTCGGTCAACATGACAAGTCAGGAAGAAAAGAAAGATCAATATACTATCTCAGTAAGAAGTTCACTGAATGCGAGATAAGATATTCGCCGATCGAGAAGTTATGTTGCGCCTTAATTTGGACAACCTAAAGATTGAGGCAGTACATGATGTACTACACAACTTGGCTCATCTCAAAACTGGACCGTCTAAAATATATGATGGAGTCAACTGCTTTAAATGGAAGGATGGCCCGATGACAAATTCTGCTTTTCGAATTTGACATACTTTATGTGAACCAGAAGCCAGTTAAATGAAGCACAATAGCTGACTTTTTTACCAGTAGAGCTCTAGAGGATTACGAGCCTTTGAACTTTGATTTCCCAAATGAAGATCTGAGGTATGTTGCAACCACCAAATAAGACTCGCAAGGAAGTCATTCTTGGAAGCTAAAATTTAATGGTGCCTCAAATGTCGTGGGTAATGGGATTGGAGTAGTCCTGGTATCCCCGAGCGGAGATCATTATCCCTTCACTAGCAAACTGGACTTCAATTGCACGAACAATATGACAGATACGAAGCATGCATCATGGATATATGTGCAGTCATAGAACAAGAGATCAAAGTACTAGAGGTTTATGGAGATTCCGCTTTGGTGATTTATCAACTTAAAGGAGAATAGGAGACGAGAGATCCAAAGTTAATCAAGTATCAAAAGTTGGTTCTTGAGTTAATTGAGGACTTCGATGACATCACCTTCTTTTATCTCCTGCGAGATGAAAATTAGATGGCTAATGCCTTAGCCACTTTGGCTTCGATGGTTAGAATGAACAAACTAGAGGATGTACAGCCTATCCAGATGAGTATTTACGAAGTTTCGGCTCATTGTTATAACATCAAGGAAGAAGAGGAAAATGATGATAATCCTTGGTATAACGATATATTGTGATATGTAAAAGATCATGAATACCCTGACCAAGCTACTGAGAATGATAAAAGGACGTTGAGAAGGCTGGCCAATGACTATGTCTTAGATGGGGAGATGTTGTATAAAAGAAGAAAGGATCAGGTACTACTAAGGTGTGTAGACGCTGTTGAGGCTAAGCAAATCCTAGAAGAGGTCCATGAGGGTGTCTGCGGAACACATGCCAATGGTTTTACAATGGCCAGGCAGATCATGAGATTCGGATACTATTGATCTACCATGGAAGGAGATTGCATCAACTACACTAAGAAGTGCTATAAGTGTCAGATTTACGGAGATAAAATACATGTACCTCCTTCACCTCTTTACATTATAACTTCTCCTTTGCCTTTCTCTATGTGGGGCATGGATGTCATCGGGCCAATCTCGCCTAAGGCTTCCAACGGACATCGATTCATCTTCGTGGTCAATGATTACTTCACCAAGTGGGTAGAGGCTGCTTCATATGCCAATGTCACAAAATCGGCAATTAGTAAATTCTTAAAGAAGGAGATCATATGTCGTTATGGAATGCTAGAGAGGATCATATCTGACAATACATTAAACTTGAACAATAGTACCATAGTAGAGGTCTGCAGTCAATTTAAGATCAAGCATCAAAACTCATCACCATATCGCCCAAAAATGAATGGTGCAGTGGAGGCGGCCAATAAGAATATCAAGAAGATCGTAGGGAAAATGACTGAGACTTATAAAGACTGGCATGAGAAGCTACCATTCACCCTCTATGCCTATCGAACATCCGTCAGAACCTCGACTGGGGCAACTCCTTTCTCTTTGGTTTATGGAATGGAGGCAGTTTTACCCATTGAAGTGGAAATTCCTTCTCTTCGAGTTTTGGCGGAAGTAAAGTTGGATGAAGCGGAATGGATCCAATCCGGTTATGATCAGTTAAATCTGATTGAAGAAAAAAGGTTGAAAGCTATCCGTCATGGACAGATGTTCCAAAAGTGAATGATGCAAGCTTACAACAGAGGTTCGTCCTAGAGAATTCCATGAAGGGGACCTAGTGTTAAAAAAGATTTTGCCCATACAGAAGGATTTTAGGGGGAAATGGCTGCCATATTGGGAAGGACCATATGTGGTGAAGAAGGCTTTTTCTGGAGGAGCGTTGGTCTTGACAGAGATGGATGGTAAAAGCTTACCCAATCCAGTGAGTTCAGACTCAGTCAAGAAATATTTCACCTAAAAAAAGGAGAGGCCAAGGTGAAAACTCGTAAAAAGCGCCTTGAGACCAAAGGGTTTTGAATTGAAAACCCACAAGAAGGGCAATACAAATCTTGATCAAGAATGGGGCATACGGTAGCCTTGCTATTCCTGAATAAACAAGGAAAAGAGATGCTATGTCTTGAGGCATCAACAAAGGGCTTTAGATCTCCAAAGCACACATCGAGTCCAAAAGGGTTTTCGGGAAGTTAGTATAGAGAAACTCATGCTATGATATCTAGGGCACCTACTTTCACATTATTCACTTTATATTTCAGCAAGTTTGCTATGTTGATAAATCTATTCATTTCGAGCTTTGCTCTTAATAAAATTCGATCTTATCTACTTCTACAATCTCTTTTTCAAATATTTTATATTAAAATAACGATTAATGGACTAACATTCAAGTAAAGAAAGTTCTGCATATTACTCTAAAAGGGTCTAAAAAGATACAAGTATCTAAGAAGAGGACCATTATTCAAGAACTAATCAAACTTAGGGGTTGGAAACATTTGAGACCAGATAATTGGAATGATGACTATTTCTTTGGATCTTCGATTAAAGATACCAGCTGAACAAGAAGGCATGGTAACGTATCAGTAATAGAACTTGGACGGACATCGGACAATGATAACCCAAACATTAAAAAGAGGTCATTCTCATGCATTCATGTAAATATCATCCATACACATCCAGTTAGGAGCATTTGATTCATTCTAATCATGACATCCTAATCATGGGGCATAAGCATAAGCATACGAAATCGATTCTACGCATCATATCCCCCTTAGGACAATGCAGAAGGATCGATTAAAACCACAAACCTTATCTCCCTGAAGTTACAATGGAGCAGGTGACAAGTCTTATCTCCCTAAAGTTGCAGTGGAGCAGACTGAAAATGGCGAATCTTATTTCCCTGAAGTTGTAGTGGAACAGATCGAAGCCAAACCACAGTCTTATCTCTCTGAAGTTACGGTAGAGCAGATAATGACAAACCTTATCTCCCTAAAGTTGCAGTGGGGCAGGTCACAAGTCTTATCTTCCTAAAGTTCCAGTGGAGCAGACTAAAAATAGTGAATCTCATTTGCAGTGGAAAAGATTGAGGCTATAAACCACAGATCTTATCTCTCCGAAGTTACGGTAGAACAGATCATGACAAACCTTATCTCCCTGAAGTTGCAGTGGAGCAGGTCACAAGTCTTATCTCTCTAAAGTTACAGTGGAGCAGACTGAAAATGGCGAATCTTATTTCCCTGAAGTTGCAGTGGAACAGATTGAAGGCAAACCATAGATCTTATCTCTCCTAAGTTGCGGTAGAGCAGATCATGACAAACCTTATCTCCCTGAAGTTGCTGTGGGGCAGGTCACAAGTCTTATCTTCCTAAAGTTGCAGTGGAGTAGACTGAAAATAGTGAATCTCATTTCCTTAAAGTTGCAGTGGAATAGATTGAAGCTATAAACCACAGATCTTATCTCTCCAAAGTTACGATAGAGCAGATCATGACAAACCTGATCTCCCTGAAGTTGCAGTGGGGCAGGTCATAAGTCTTATCTCCCTGAAGTTGAAGTGGAGCAGACTGAAAATAGTGAACCTCATTTCCCTGAAGTTACAGTGGAATAGGTTGAAGCTATAAACCATAGATCTTATCTCTTCGAAATTGCGGTAGAGAAGATCATGACAAACCTTATCTCCCTCAAGTTGCAGTGAGGCAGGTCACAAGTCTTATCTCCCTGAAGTTGCAGTGGAGCAGACTGAAAATGGCGAATCTTATTTCCCTGAAGTTGTAGTGGAACAGATTGAAGCTATAAACAACAGATCTTATCTCTCCGAAGTTGTAGCAGAGCAAATCATGACAAACCTTATCTCCCTGAAGTTGCATTGGGGCAGGTCATAAGTCTTATCTCCTTGAGGTTGCAATGGACTAGACTGAACATAGTGAATCTCATTTCCCTGAAGCTACAGTGGAATAGATTGAAGCTATAAACCACAGATCTTATCTTTCTGAAGTTGCGGTAGAGAAGATCATGACAAACCTTATCTCTCTGAAGTTGCAGTGAGGCAGGTCACAAGTCTTATCTCTCTGAAGTTGCAGTGAAGCAGACTGAAAATGGTGAATCTCATTTCCCTAAAGTTGCAATGGAACAGATCGAAGCCAAACCATAGATCCTGCCTCTCCAAAGTTGTGGTAGAGCAGATCATGACAAACATTATCTCCCTAAAGTTGCAGTGGGGCAGGTCACAATTCTTATCTCCCTGAAGTTACAGTGGAACAGACTGAAAATGGCAAATCTTATTTCCCTGAAGTTGCAGTGGAACAGATCGAAGCCAAACCATAGATCTTACTTCTCCGAAGTTGTGGTAGAGCAGATCATGACAAATCTCATCTCCCTGAAGTTGCAGTGGAATAGGTCACAAGTCTTATCTCCCTGAAGTTGCAGTGGAGCAGACTGAAAAAAACGAATCTCAAAGTTGCAGTGGAACAGATCGAAGCACCAATTCTTATACTTCTGAAGTTGTAATGGGTCAGAGCGAGGCTACTTAAAGAGGAAGAAAAGAAATGCCAAGACGACAAAATCGGGCAAAATTGGTCCTGTTAAAGTCTTTGCTCCATTCTCGTTACACAACAATGAGCAAAGCGGGGCAGCTGTATAGGCCCAACTTAGTCCGAGCCCACTACAAACAATGAAAAATAAGAAAAATAAAAGGTCCAATACAAAAGTCCAGATTACAAAATAATAGGCCCAGTTGATAAATGGCCCCAAAAAACCTACCCTAATCCCCTTGGCCCAACAAGCCCAAAAGTGTCGTACCCCCTCCCATGTGCTGCCTTCGATGCGCGCGTCGCCCGAAGACCGCCATCACTAAAACAGCAACCTCAGCTTAGTTGACCTTCTCTCTGACACCTACAAGACAGCAAAACAGCAACAACAGAGGGCAAACAACAAGCAAGAATAATAATATTTGTATTTTCTTTCGGTTATAAAAAGCCTCATTACTGAACATTATTTTTTTACAGTGAAATATTCACACAAAAAAAATATACAAGAAATCTCAGAATACAAACAAGGACTGGAATCAGTTTTAAAATTTTGAAGGTGCTTTTTTATTTTATTTTTGTTATTTTTGGAATAGAAAAATCAAAATAATAATACCTACCTTATTTTGCTTTCAGGTTACCACCAAAGGCCATCGTCGACTCCTGGATACCTCAAAGACCACTGGTTTTTCGACGGGGGTCCGTCAAAGGAGATGTGAAGCCAGAACCTTTCCATTCATCTATTTTTTATTTGTTCTTTTTTTTGTTCACTTCGAGGTTTCAAAAAGGGGAGAACCCAAATAAGGTCTGAAATGGCTAAAAGGCCCATTTTCTGGCGCTGAGCACCGTACACGGCGGACGCTACGGCGGAGTCATGGTAGAAGACCACCGGACCCTGGCCGGCCCTAGGTTCCCTCTTCAGAGAAAACCCTAAGATCCCCCTTTTTTTTCTGAAAACAAACGCAGAAATGAAACATTTTTAGAAAAATTTGCTTTTATAAATAATAAAAAATGGTGTCATTTTGGGCCTTCAGTCTACATGCCAAAACGACGTCATACGGTTTTGACCTGTGAGCGACCCGACCCGTTCCAGGGGGATCCACGCATTTTGAATTAAAGGGCTATTTGCGCAAGCAACCCTTTTGCTTTTGCGATGTGTTAAATCAAGTCCCTATTTCGTTTTTTACTTCTTTAAAATTTTCCCCTTTAATTTTGTTTTATTCTTTATTTAATCCTTTACTTAGCTAATTGGAACGCAGCGTATTAAGGCCAGGGATATTTTTCCCTATAAGTCCTCCACAGTTTTAGACCGTGGCAATTCGGCTCTTGTTCCTTTTTATTATTTTTGATTTATCCCTTTTAATTTTTTAATAATGATTAAGTCCTTTTTGTTTTTCACCTTTATTTATTTTTTATTTATTTATTCATCTGTTTATTTATTAAATTGTTTAGTTCCTTGTTATTTTTTTCTTTACTTTTTAGTTTTGTTAATCTATTTATGTTACTATTTAAATTTTTTACTTATTTATTTGTTTTTCTTTATTCTCACATATTATGTTTTATTTTCCATATTTAGTTAATTACGCTTTTATTATTATGACTATTATCATCTGTCTGTTTTATTTTTACCTTTATTTTGTTTTAGTTCACTTTATTTTTATTTTCACTATCATTTGTTTATTATTATTGCTATTTATTATTATTGTATCATTATTATTACCTAATGCTTCTTTTATTATTAGTATTATCATTATTACTGTTGCTATTATTATTATTATTATTATTATTATTATTATTATTATTATTATTACCCAATGCATTTGAAAATTTGGTTTCATAATCGCTCATTTAAAAACTACTCAAAAAAGGGGCAATTTTTCGTGTTTGGAAATTCGAGGAATCGTGCCCAATCGTGCTGGGTTTCAGTTTTTTGTTTGACCAAATAACCAAATATCCTTTTAAGATTTTGTTCATGTTTTCTAAAAATAAGGCAATATTACGTGTTTTGAAATTCGAGGAATCGTGCCCAATCGTGTTGGGTTTCGATTTTTTGTTTGACAAATAACCACATATCCTTTTAAGATTTTGTTCATGTTTTCTAAAAATAAGGCAATATTATGTGTTTGGAAATTCGAGGGATCGTGCCCAATCGTGCTGGGTTTCGATTTTTTGTTTGACCAAATAACCAAATATCCTTTTAAGATTTTGTTCATGTTTTCTAAAAATAAGGCAATATTACGTGTTTGGAAAATTCGAGGAATCGTGCCCAATCGTGCTGGGTTTCGATTTTTCGTTTGACCAAATAACCAAATATCCTTTTTAAATTTTATCCGTGTTTTCTTAAATAATGCGATATTTCATGTTTGGAAATTCGAGGAATCGTGCCCAATTGCGCTGGGTTTTGGTTTTTTTATTTGGCCAAATAGTGGAATACCCTTTTAAAATTGCAATGCATGAATTTTGGAAATCATGAAATGATTTTGGCATCGAGGATTTGAAACATCATGTCCTATCGTACTGGATGTGGTATTTCATCTTTTCGGAAGAAGAGAATTTTGATATTCAATTCAAATTATCCAAACATTTTCTAAAGGATTTGTATTTTAAAATATTTTTAAATTTTCGATATTAAGACATTAATTAATCAATTAGGTACAAATTTTGGGTGTATCAAGGGTGCTAACCCTTCCTCGTACGTAACCGACTCCCAAATCCATTTTCTAAGTTTCGTAGACCAAAATTGTTGTTTTGATAAATCAAATTATTTATTAAAAACAACTGTTTTACGAGGTGATCCGATCACACCTCCCCAAAAAAGATAGGTGGCGACTCCCATTTTATTTTCGTTTTCAAAACCAAAGTCGACACCGTTTGCAAAAAAATGGTTTCGACAATATTAATTTGGAAAAAAAATTAATTATTAGAGATTAAATGCGAGGGATTGATGGCAATGCCAAAAGAAATTCATAATCACTTGCTTTTTCTATTTTTGGTTGTTTTTCTTCATCTTTGTAATGCTAATTTTTGGATTTTCTAAAAATTGAGACTTTATTTTGATATTATCATTTTCTGAAATTATTAAAAAAAACTTAATTCACGATTTAGCTCTTGAAATATACTCATTTTCTCATTTTGATATTTAAACTTTGTTTTATCCCAATTTAGGGCTCCTTTGGATGCTAGTTTTCCTCCAGTGTGGTGAGATTAGGCTACCAATCTCACTGTACTGCTGTTTGGTTTAACATTCTAGTGCAGTGAAAATTGGTTTCAATCTCACTGCTGTACTGAAACGGGACTGGAGATGAAAGCAGCAGTTGAAGGCAATTGGGGCAGTAGGTATTTTTAGCTACACTACAGTAAAATCAACTTTTAGCGGCATTTTTAGTGGCGTTTTAGAGAAAAACGCCGCAAATATTATATATTAACGGTGTTTGACGGAAAACGTCGCCAAAAAATGAGCAATAGCGGCGTTTATTTCCAAAACACCGCTAAAAAAGATATATAGCTGCATTTTTTTGTAACACGCCGCTAAAAGTCTGAGCATTAGCGGCGCTTCTGGAAAAACGCCGCTAAAAGTCTGAGCATTAGCAGAGCTTCTGAAAAAAAGCCGCTAAAAGTCTGGACAGTAGCGGCGCTTCTGGAAAAACGCCACTAAAAGTCTGGGCATTAGCGGCGCTTCTGGAAAAACGCCGCAAATAATTTTAAAGATTTTTTGGATATATATGACTGATTATGTAACACCCCAAACCCGGTCTATGCGTTTAGACGAGATTTGGTTTGTCACACCAATCAAACATTCCTTTATTCTCGAGTGGTTAAAGTAAAATAGTGCTACAAAACTTTTTTGAAAATAGAGTTTAATAAAAATTTAGTACGTGGATTTGAAAATTGATGACTTAAGAAAATACTTGTTTAAAACTTATCATTCAGAAAAGCATTTATCAAAACCTTTAAGTCATTGTAAAGGAATTTGGAAGAAATTTTAAAGAAAATGATTTAATTGTTCAAAATGTTACAAAACAATATTTTTAAGAAAACCATATAAATTTAATATAAACCCATAATAAGAGTCTTAAAACAAAATTTAAAACCATCCACACAATAAAATCCATAAAACATAATTAACGGCCTTATTACATCAAACCCATAATAGTAATTAAAATAATAACTTAAATAAAGTTCGTAGTTTATAAAACCCAAGTTCGTAGTTTATAAATCCCAAGTTCGTAGTATAGCCTCCACCAAGTCATCTCCGACCCAAGTCCACATCAATTTCCATTACCTGAAAAGGTTGATAAAATTGGGTGAGTTACAAAGAACTCAGTGTGCAACTCACTTACCACCATTATTGGGCCAGATCACCAAGATATTATACTGGGCTTAAGCCCATTTGCAGAATTCAACAATATAACATAAAGTAAAATAAAATAAATTTAAATGCATGTAAAATGAATTTCCCAACCAAACCTAATATCCATCCGCTAACACCCCCGTACCAACCATCACACCTGTGGGGATCAAGTCAACCCACCCCGCCAAACACACCAATCATAGGCTTTAAGCCTTTAATTAATATTGTAGTGCACTACCGAACTAGATTGTGACATTGTCACCGAACTAGAGGCATTAAGCCAGATTTGTGGCGGGGCCACCGAACTAGAGGCATTGAGCTAAACTGTGTCAGAGCCACCGAACTAGATTTTTGGCAACTGGCCATTCTTCTCTTCATATATCCCACCCCATGCAATCATGCGTGTATAACAAATTATAGTCATATAACAAATTTTCAATTAATCCATAACATCGGTGGGTTTATCAATAAACTTTTCATTTGGGCCCATAAAACAATTTAGTAACTAGCCCATTTAGCAGTTTAGTGAACTTTGGCCTATATATCGAATTAGAGAATTTTGGCCCAATTTATCGAACTAGAGTATTTTGGCCCAATTTATTGAACAAGAGTATTTTGGCCCAATTTATCGAACTAGAGTATTTTGTGGCTTAATTTATCAATCTAGTGGGTTTACGGCCCATTTTAGCAATTCAACAGTTTTTCGCATATTTCTCGGTTTTCACCATTTTCATGTATTTACCAGAAAATATTGTTTACTACCAAATTTCCGTTTTTACCATTTTCACGATTTTAACACAGTACTCACAACTTGATATCTAACCCGAAAATGAGTGTGAAGTTACACACCTGGTTATTGAGAGAACTAGACTTTCCCGCTCTTCAACACCTAAACGTATCATGATAATTAGAACACTATAATCTCATAATAAAACCGATCTAAACATAACAATCTAGAACTTTACCCTCGGATTTTCGTAATACTTCTACTCGCGGTTTCTCTCCGATCGATGGTTCGCTAACCGAATCGAACCCACGAACGAATAATGGTTCGGGAGTACGAACGACTTCGAACAGTTGATTTTCCTCGGTTGAACGTCCGCAACCCGGTGGAAAATCCCGGATTCCCGAAATAGTCCTTTGCTTATACTTAGGGGGAATAACGGACCTCCCCTCTTTCGAAGACTAAACACCGCCCTTTTCTTCCCTATTTTGAATGTCTTCAATGACAAAGGAACATTAATCCAAACTAAAATAATACCGAAATAATACTAAGGTTTTAAAGATGTGATTTCCTTACCATAATAAATCGATTCCAACGTTTCTACGATTCTCTCGAACACTTGAGTTCCGATCTTCCGTTATTGCACTATATTATAACGAATAAAACGTTAATAGAACGAACGTTTATTTCGATCCAAATGGTCCTTCAAGACACCTTCAATATTCGGCCATATCACTATTAACTAATCGAAAACGAAAAAGAACCCCTTACCTATTTTCCATGGTCGAAAAGAAAGGATTGAGAATGGTGTTTGTGATTGATGAAAGATTCGGCTATGTATGATCAAAGAAAAGAGAAAATAAATTCGGCTATAGGCACATTAGCATTCGGCCATTAGAGAGTGTAGATGGAGAAAATTTCGATTAAAAAGAAATAAAATAAGAGAAAAGATGGTGATGATGTTGTTTTGATTTCAAAGAGAATAGAAGAAAAAGATGAGTTTAGAAGCTAGGTACATTCGACAATGGTAAAAAGAAAAGAGAAAGAATGGCTTTTGGTATAGGTGATTTCGGCACTCAAAGAAAAGTTACAAAACAAATGCTAAAGCAATAAGCAAAAATGACCAAATGGTCACAAAAATTAGAGCTTTACCAATTGCACAATTCGGCCAAAGGGAGAAAAGTTGAGAAGAGAAATTGCAAAATTTTGCACAAAGTTACTAGGAATGACCAAAACAAAAGACTTCAAATCCTAGCCAACCAACACCAAAAATTCGGCTCCCCCTTTAGTCCAAATTGCCATCCCTATACATGGTCAAATGGCCATGATATTGTTTCCATAATAATTTCCTTGATACTTGCCCCATATCTTCATATCTTTCCTTAATTCTTGATTCCCTTCCTTAAGTTAACAATTTCCTTATTCCTTTGATATACTAACCAAAAATAACATGGTCAACACATACCATATATGCTCTTGGCCGACACTTGCTATACATGTATAGAAAAATTAAAAATAAATTTCATTTAGATGCTTAACAAGGGATTCGAACCTTCTCCCTCATGCACTAACTCATGCACCAACACCACTTTGCCATTAACTCATCTTATGCTACACTTTGACACTTTAATTAACTTATGTGTCAATGCCACTTAATCCATTTCCATAAATTCTCAAAATTTAATATTATTCCATCCCAATAAATTCTAATTCTTCTTCAGGACTATATTAAACACGAAAATAGATAAGAAAATTTCACTTTCTAGAATAATTACTCCAAGCACACAATGAAACAATACTCGAATTTTCAGGGTGTTACAACTCCACCCCCCTTAAAGAAAATTTCGTCCTCGAAATTTACCTGGTTGAAAAAGGTGAGGGTATTGTTGCCGAATTGCATCTTCAGGCTCCCACGTAGCTTTCTCCACTCCGTGGTTACGCCATAACACTTTGACCAACGGCACAGTCTTCTTTCTTAGTACCTTAACATCTCGGTCTAAGATTTCCACTGGTTCCTCCTCAAAAGACAAGTCTGACTTCAACTCCACTTCTTCTACCGGTACTATGTGCGAAGGATCCGATCTATAGCGCCTCAACATAGACACATGGAAAACATTATGAATTTGGCTCAATTCCGGAGGAAACTCGATCTGGTAGGCCACTGGACCAACTCGCTTCACCACACGATATGGTCCAATGTATCTAGGACTCAGCTTGCCCTTCTTCCCAAACCTTAAAATGTTCTTCCAAGGTGAGACTTTCAAGAAAACTTGATCTCCCGCGGCATACTCGATATCCTTACGCTTCAGATCCGCATACGACTTCTGTCTATCCGAAGCTTCCTTTAACCGTGCTCGAATAGTTTTCACTTTTTCTTCCGTTTCAGAAATCATCTCCGGACCTAACATCCGCCGATCGCCCAACTCAGTCCAACAGATAGGAGAACGACACTTACGACCATATAATGCTTCGTAGGGTGCCATCTGAATGCTTGACTGATAGCTGTCGTTATACGCAAATTCTGCCAACGATAGAAAATCCTCCCAACTACCTTTGAAGTCGATTACACATCCTCTTAACATGTCTTCCAGAATCTGAATCACTCTCTCCGACTGACCATCTGACTGAGGATGAAAAGCCGTACTGAAGTTTAGCTTTGTACCCAGAGCTTCATGCAAAGCTTTCCAAAATCGGGATGTAAACCTAGGATCCCTATCCGATATAATAGACACGGGTACCCCATGCAACCTTACAATTTCAGATACATACAGCTTCGCCAACTTCTGCAACGAGTAATCCGTACGGACCGGTAGAAAATGAGCAGTCTTCGTCAAACGATCAACAATTACCCAAACAGAATTTTTCTTAGTAGGTGTTAAAGGTAACCCACTAAAAAAATCCATTGTTATCCACTCCCATTTCCAAAGAGGAATCTTTACCGATTGCAAAAGACCTGACGGCAATTGATGCTCCGCCTTCACTTGCTGACAAGTTAAGCATTTTCCCACAAATTCAGAAATCTCACGCTTCAATCCAGGCCACCAATACTATTCACGAAGATCCCGATACATCTTATTTCCTCCGAGATGCATAGCATAAGGGCTACTATGCGCCTCCCGTAGAATCATCTGTCTCAGATCCGAGTCCTTAGGCATACAAACTCTTCCTCGAAAACACAACACACCTTCCGAATTTATACCAAAATCCTCTATTCCTCCATTTTCCACTTGCTGAATTAAAAGTCCCAACTTTTTATCTGATATTTGCTTTTCCTTAATATGCTCCAACCACAAAGGCTTCACTTGAAGTTCTGCTATCAGACTACCATCCTCATACAAACTCAAATGGGCAAACATCGCTCTCAAATTTGATACCACCTTACGACTTAATGCGTCCGCTACCACATTAGCCTTTCCAGGATGATACTCGATTGAGAAATCATAGTCCTTTAACAGCTCCACCATCTTCGTTGTCTCAAGTTTAATTCTTTCTGAGAGAGAAGATACTTAAGACTCTTGTGATCCGTATGGATGATAGAATTTTCACCATAGAGGTAATGCCTCCAAATCTTTAAGGCAAACACCACTGCTGCTAACTCCAAATCGTGAGTAGGGTAGTTTACTTCGTGCGATCTCAACTGACGAGAAGCATAAGCTACCACTTTCCCACTTTGCATCAATACGCAGCCTAAACCCATATGTGACGCATCACAGTAAACTGTGAACTCCTTTCCAGCTTCAGGTTGAATCAATACCGGCGCTTCCGTCAAAATCTTCTTCAATTTCTCGAAACTTTCTTGCTGTTTGTCGATCCATACAAACGGCACTCCCTTCCGCAATAGCTTAGTTAAGGGTGCAGCAATCAACGAAAACCCCTCAACAAAGCGTCTATAGTAACCAGCCAAACCCAAGAAACTCCGAATCTCAGCTACCGACTTTGGTGGTTTCCAATCCAAAATAGCTCCAATCTTCCGAGGATCCACCCTTATTCCTTCGGCTGATACTACATGACCCAAGAAAGTCACTTCCCTTAACCAAAATTCACATTTACTGAATTTGGCATACAATTGATTATCTCGAAGCAACTGCCATACAATTCGCAAATGCGAGTCATGCTCTTCTCCATTCCTTGAATAAACCAGAATGTCATCTATGAATACCACCACAAACCGGTCTAAGAATGGTTGAAAGACTCGGTTCATCATATCCATAAATGCAGCTGGTGCATTGGTCAACCCAAACGGCATCACCAAAAACTCAAAGTGTCCGTAACGGGTTCGGAACGCCGTCTTGTGAATATCCGCTTCTTTCACCATAAGCTGGTGATAACCCGACCTTAAATCAATTTTGGAGAAAACTGAGGCTCTCTTCAGTTGATCAAACAGGTCATCAATTCTCGGCAGAGGGTACCGATTCTTGACCGTCAGCTTATTCAATTGCCTGTAATCGATACACATACGCATCGACCCATCTTTCTTCTTAACAAACAGAACCGGTGCTCCCCACGGAGACACACTCGGTCGAATAAAACCCTGATTTAGCAGTTCTTGAATTTGGGCTTTAAGCTCCGACAACTCCTTCGGTGCCATTCTATAAGGAGCAATGGACACTGGAGCAGTTCCGGGCAAAAGCTCAATACCAAATTCCACTTCCTGATCTGGAGGTACACCAGAAAGTTCTTCGGGAAAAACGTCAGGGAACTCCTTCACAATTCTCACATCTTCTACTGACAGCTCTTTGGCATCTAAAGCACTAATAAATGCTAAAAATGCTCCATACCCTTTTCGCACCAACTTTTCCGCCTTTAACGCAGAAATCACGTTTGCCAAATAATTTCTTCGTTCGCCTATCATAACTATCTCCTTATCCTCTGCAGTTCTTATCGACATCCGCTTTTCAGCACAATCCAATTGCGCTAGGTGCTTAACCAACCAATCCATGCCCAAAATGATATCGAATTCGCCAAAAGGCAATTCCATCAAATTTGCCAGGAATATTTCTCCTTGAAAGGAAGCCCTGAAGAATTCCCAATTAACTAACGCAGCATCAGTGCCTTCTCGGATAGTAAGCCACCATTGGTATGCTTCGTCCCTTAACAAAGATACCGCTCCTCTTAGCTTTTGTTCCACAGTGCACTCAAGATCGTCCATAATTCGCTCTACTGCCTCAAGCCAATATTCAGCAACATTGGGAGCTACACCAGAGACACCTCTGAAAACCTCAGCTCCATTTGATTTTAACCGTTCTGATATCGACCCACGAGCTGTTGGCCCAGTTCTGGATCCAGCGACCCTTTCAAGGACTCGCAGCATTGCTCGTGTCACAGCATTATCTTCTTCCATATGGTCATGTGATCCCGTCTCACTCTTGAGTGACGCAGGTGCATCCGTTTCCGGCATATGACCCGGCGCTTCAGTTGCTCCCCTAACACCTCGTCCTCTACCACGGCCACGTCTACCGCGTCCACGACCACGTCCTCTAGTGCTCATAGCGACTAATTCGATTTAATCTGATTAAGAGTTTTATGAATCAGAATACTATTTCAGTTGTTTATTAACGATGTTTTATGATATGAAAGAGATAGAGTTGTTTTCGCAACCATATCCTATTGTCTCAATCTCTACGGTTTTCAACACCAAAAACTAGAAGTTCTAGAGTGTTTCTTACAATCATATCACAATGATAATAAACAATCAGTATACAGATACTTACTTGACTTGGCGCGGAATGCTCATGGTGCCATACTACCTTTAAATCAAAAATCTAGAAATTTAAATTGTTTTTCAAACAAATTTCATTGTTGAACCCAAACCACAGCCGAGTTTTGAAACTAGCTCTGATACCATTAAATGTAACACCCCAAACCCGGTCTATGCATTTAGACGAGATTTGGTTTGTCACACCAATCAAACATTCATTTATTCTCGAGTGGTTAAAGTAAAATAGTGCTACAAAACTTTTTTGAAAATAGAGTTTAATAAAAATTTAGTACGTGGATTTGAAAATTGATGACTTAAGAAAATACTTGTTTAAAACTTATCATTCAGAAAAGTATTTATCAAAACCTTTAAGTCATTTTAAAGGAATTTGGAAGAAATTTTAAAGAAAATGATTTAATTGTTCAAAATGTTACAAAACAATATTTTTAAGAAAACCATATAAATTTAATATAAACCCATAATAAGAGTCTTAAAACAAAATTTAAAACCATCCACACAATAAAATCCATAAAACATAATTAAAGGCTTTATTACATCAAACCCATAATAGTAATTAAAATAATAACTTAAATAAAGTTCGTAGTTTATAAAACCCAAGTTCGTAGTTTATAAATCCCAAGTTCGTAGTATAGCCTCCACCAAGTCATCTCCGGCCCAAGTCCACATCAATTTCCATTACCTGAAAAGGTTGATAAAATTGGGTGAGTTACAAAGAACTCAGTGTGCAATTCACTTACCACCATTATTGGGCCAGATCACCAAGATATTATACTGGGCTTAAGCCCATTTGCAGAATTCAACAATATAACATAAAGTAAAATAAAATAAATTTAAATGCATGTAAAATGAATTTCCCAACCAAACCTAATATCCATCCGCTAACACCCCCGTACCAACCATCACACCTGTGGGGATCAAGTCAACCCACCCCGCCAAACACACCAATCATAGGCTTTAAGCCTTTAATTAATATTGTAGTGCACTACCGAACTAGATTGTGACATTGTCACCGAACTAGAGGCATTAAGCCAGATTTGTGGCGGGGCCACCGAACTAGAGGCATTGAGCCAAATTGTGGCAGAGCCACCGAACTAGATTTTTGGCAACTGGCCACTCTTCTCTTCATATATCCCACCCCATGCAATCATGCGTGTATAACAAATTATAGTCATATAACAAATTTTCAATTAATCCATAACATCGGTGGGTTTATCAATAAACTTTTCATTTGGGCCCATAAAACAATTTAGTAACTAGCCCATTTAGCAGTTTAGTGAACTTTGGCCCATATATCGAACTAGAGAATTTTGGCCCAATTTATCGAACTAGAGTATTTTGTGGCTTAATTTATCAATCTAGTGGGTTTACGGCCCATTTTAGCAATTCAACAGTTTTTCGCATATTTCTCGGTTTTCACCATTTTCATGTATTTACCAGAAAATATTGTTTACTACCAAATTTCCGTTTTTACCATTTTCACGATTTTAACACAGTACTCACAACTTGATATCTAACCCGAAAATGAGTGTGAAGTTACACACCTGGTTATTGAGAGAACTAGACTTTCCCTCTCTTCAACACCTAAACGTATCATGATAATTAGAACACTATAATCTCATAATAAAACCGATCTAAACATAACGATCTAGAACTTTACCCTCGGATTTTCGTAATACTTCTACTCGTAGTTTCTCTCCGATCGATGGTTCACTAACCGAATCGAACCCACGAACGAATAATGGTTCGGGAGTACGAACGACTTCGAACAGTTGATTTTCCTCGGTTGAACGTCCGCAACCCGGTGGAAAATCCCGGATTCCCGAAATAGTCCTTTGCTTATACTTAGGGGGAATAACGGAACCTCCCCTCTTTCGAAGACTAAACACTGCCCTTTTCTTCCCTATTTTGAATGTCTTCAATGACAAAGGAACATTAATCCAAACTAAAATAATACCGAAATAATACTAAGGTTTTAAAGATGTGATTTCCTTACCACAATAAATCGATTCTAATGTTTCTACGATTCTCTCGAACACTTGAGTTCCGATCCTCCATTATTGCACTATATTATAACGAATAAAATGTTAATAGAACGAACGTTTATTTCGATCCAAATGGTCCTTCAAGACACCTTCAATATTCGGCCATATCACTATTAACTAATCGAAAACGAAAAAGAACCCCTTACCTATTTTCCACGGTCGAAAAGAAAGGATTGTGAATGGTGTTTGTAATTGATGAAAGATTCGGCTATGTATGATCAAAGAAAAGAGAAAATAAATTCGGCTATAGGCACATTAGCATTCGGCCATTAGAGAGTGTAGATGGAGAAAATTTCGATTGAAAAGAAATAAAATAAGAGAAAAGATGGTGATGATGTTGTTTTGATTTCAAAGAGAATAGGAGAAAAAGATGAGTTTAGAAGCTAGGTACATTCGGCAATGGTAAAAAGAAAAGAGAAAGAATGGCTTTTGGTATAGGTGATTTCGGCACTCAAAGAAAAGGCACAAAACAAATGCTAAAGCAATAAGCAAAAATGACCAAATGGTCACAAAAATTAGAGCTTTACCAATTGCACAATTCGGACAAAGGGAGAAAAGTTGAGAAGAGAAATTACAAAATTTTGCACAAAGTTACTAGGAATGACCAAAACAAAAGACTTCAAATCCTAGCCAACCAACACCAAAAATTCGGCTCCCCCTTTAGTCCAAATTGCCGTCCCTATACATGGTCAAATGGCCATGATATTGTTTCCATAATAATTTCCTTGATACTTGCCCCATATCTTCATATCTTTCCTTAATTCTTGATTCCCTTCCTTAAGTTAACAATTTCCTTATTCCTTTGATATACTAACCAAAAATAACATGGTCAACACATACCATATATGCTCTTGGCCGACACTTGCTATACATGTACAGAAAAATTAAAAATAAATTTCATCTAGATGCTTAACAAGGGATTCGAACCTTCTCCCTCATGCACTAACTCATGCGCCAACACCACTTTGCCATTAACTCATCTTATGCTACACTTTGACACTTTAATTAACTTATGTGTCAATGCCACTTAATCCATTTCCATAAATTCTCAAAATTTAATATTATTCCATCCCAATAAATTCTAATTCCTCTTCAGGACTATATTAAACACGAAAATAGATAAGAAAATTTCACTTTCTAGAATAATTACTCCAAGCACACAATGAAACAATACTCGAATTTTCAGGGTGTTACAGATTATTTTTAAATTTATATATGAAATAATTTCTTATATAATTGTAAAAGGGATAACATTAATTTATACATTAAGATTATGATTCTAGTTTAAATTATTTAAGAGAAAAATATTTGTTAAAAATTAAAAAAATATTAAATTATTTCTTATATAATCGTAAAAGAGATAGTATTAATTTTAAAATATTGAATTAATTCTCATGATTGTTTAGGGTTTATGGTTTGGCATATATAATTTAGGGTGTAAGGTTTAGGAGTTACTATTTTAATGTTTAGGGATTATGGTTTATGATTTACAGTTTAAGGAGGATGTGTTAGGGTTTCATGGGTTAAAAGTTAGGGTTAATGGGTTTAAAAGTAAATGGTTAAGGGTTTGGGGTTAATATGTTAAGGGTTAGGGGTTAGGGGTTAGGGTTTTATTGTTTATAATTTAGGGATTACGGGATAGATGACAGGGGTTATGGGTTTAATTAGATTAAATTAATTGGTGTCTTTTAATTTATATATTAAATATTTTCTTATATAAGTGTAAGAGAGATAACATTAATTTTAATACATTAAAATTATGATCCTAGTTTAAATTATTTAAGAGAAAAATATTTGTTAAAAAGGAAAACAAAATATTAAATAATTTCTTATATAATCGTAAAAGAGATAGTATTAATTTTAAAATATTGAATTAATTCTCATGATAATTTGGGGTTTATGGGTTTAATTTAGGATATATAGTTTATGGATTGATGTTTATAGTTTATAGTTTAGGGTTTAGAGTTTATGTTTTAGGGTTTATGGTTTAGTATTTAAGATTAAGGGTTAATTTAGGGTTTAGGCTGGGTTATTATACTTTAGTTTTTATTATTTTAGAGTTATAGGGCTTTGGGTTTAGTGCTTAAATTAGGATTTAGGGTTTAGGATTTAAGAGTAAGGCTGGTTAGTTTAGGGTTTAGGTCGAGTTTATAGTTTAATTTTTAGTATTTTAGATTTATGTGGTTTAGCTTAAACCATATCGAATAATTAAAGTTAGAGTCTTAGCGTTTAGGGATTTAAGTATTAGGGATTTTGATAAAATAGATAAAAATCATATTATTTTAGGGTTTAGGGATTAGATTATTATTTCTTTAATTACTTCTGCAACTTGTAATATATATATATATATATATATATATGAGTTGCGGTTAATTTAGGGTTTAAGGTGTATAATTTAAGGTTTTCTGGTATGTGTTCATATATAATTCTGAGATGTATCGTTATCCAAATTTATGTGTATACATATAATTAAATGCCATTTATATAAAAATTTAAACAACGACTAATACGGATTATACTTTAAAAGAATAATGTTGATGAAAAAAGAAAGAAAAAAGAAACCCTTTCAAAAATATACTAGACCATGCCATACCCATATATTAATTTAATTCGTAAAAGAATTGATCATGGTAATTAAATTATGACTTTTTATACTTTTTTTATCAATTTGAATATTCTTATTTTAAAAACCAAAACATTCCACTTTTTAAAAAATTTTAAATTGCATTTTTAATAGGACTGTAATTGTAAAATCAATTTTTTTAATAATATTGACGTGAAAATGTACAAGGTAATTCACATGACATGATACTATTTTTTTAAATATTTAATTTAAAAAATATAAAGATCTTCAAAATAATTTAAATCTTAAAATAAAAACTTAAAAATTTAAATAATAATATTTTAATACATATTTGAGTTAAAAAGTTTAATATTCAAAAATAAAAAATTTCAAAAAATTAACGGATATGAGCACAAAAACTTTGAAAGAAAAAATAGAAAAAATATGTAAAAATGGAAAAACTAAAATTGATCAATCGTGGCGTTTTTACAGAAACGCGCCGCAGATATGTTACAAAACATTGTCGTTTTATCTTATCGCAGTTTTAGTGGCGTTTTTTTTACAAACGCCGCAAATAATTTTATATCGATTTAGTGGTGTTTGTACCAAAAAATGCCGCAAATATGTTACAAAACATCGTCATTTTATCTTATCGCAGTTTTAGTGGCATTTTTTTACAAACCCTGCAAATAATTTTATATCGGTTTAGTGGCGTTTGTACAAAAAAATGCCGCAAATATGTTACAAAACACTGTCGTTTTATCTTATAGCAGTTTTAGTGGCTTTTTTTTTACAAACGCCGCAAATAATTTTATATCGGTTTAGTGGCGTTTGTACCAAAAAACGCCGCAAAAATATTACAAAACACTGTAGTTTTATCTTATCACAGTTTTAGTGGCGTTTTGTTAAAAATGCCGCAAATAATTTTATATTGGTTTAGTGGCGTTTGTACCAAAAAATGCCGCAAAAATGTTACAAAACACTGTTGTTTTATCTTATCGCAGTCTTAGTGGCGTTTTGTTAAAAACGCCGCAAATAATTTTATATCGGTTTAGTGGCGTTTGTACCAAAAAACGCCGCAAAAATGTTACAAAATACTGTCGTTTTACTTATTGCAGTTTTAGTGGCGTTTTGTTTTTAAAACGCCGTACATAATTTTATATCGGTTTAGTGGCGTTTTTGCCTAAAAACGCCGCAAATATGTTACAAAACACTGATGTTTTATTACATGAGTTTGTAAAACGCTGCCATTTTTATTAGTGGCGCTTTAATAAACGCCACAAAATTTAAATAGCCTGAACGTCACCGTTTTAATTAGCCACTGCCTTTCTTTTCTTTCCCTCTTCGATCGATTCCCCCAAATTCTAATCCCTAACAACCAATTCTTTCTCCCTTTCTCCCCTTCTCCACTCCAACACCCACCGGCTAGCACCGTATCTTTTACCCGTCTGCATCAATCCACTGGCATTAGTTGTCGAATTTGTTAAACCCGACAAGGAATTTCTCAATAGAGGCATGGAATTTGTTTTCCAATTTTTTTATTCTCTAATTTTTTTTTATTTTGATCCCCCAAATACTTACAGCTTCCACATTCTTCTTCTTCCTTTACTCCCTAGTTCCAATTGCAGTCTCTTTCCCATAATAATGGGTCTCGCCTAGTTTCTGAAGACAGCCAATCTGTTTATCAGGTACTGTACCAAGTACTATCAAATATTTCATTTTCTAAAGTCTTGCTTTCTTTTTTTTTTCATTTTTCTGATGTTCATGTGATGTTTGCTTTGTTTTCTCTACTTGTCTGAGAATATCAAGAAGGATTACATGAGAAGCCTCATTAACTCTATGATTTTGTTTACAAAACTAAATGCACTGTTTGTAAATGATTAGAGGTTAAATTTTCATCTTTTGAGGAAAACAATTAACAGTTTGGTTTTAGGATTTTATATTATGTTGAATTGTTTTAGATTTGAACTGTTTTAGAATTTTATATTTTGTGATTTTTTTTTTTGCTTTTGTTTCTGGTTGTGCTATGTTTAGATGCCTATAAAATGAGGGAAATGACTCATTTATTATTGGATGAGAAATGACTTAATATTGTTTTCCACTAAATAATCAGTCATTAATGGGGATTCATTTTCTTCAACTTCAGCAGAAAATTGGTTTTTAGAGATCTATTATGGAGGGTAAGAAATGGCTTATGGTCCTTTGTCTAAGAAAAAAAACCCAGAACACTGACATTTGTAGTAATAAGAATTTGTTTTCATGCACTTTCTTTACTAACTAGTAGGGTTCATTGCTTGTTTCATTTATTATTATTATTGTTATTACTCTGTTTACAGAATGGCTTTGTAATGCATTGATGATAATGACTTATTTTAGACATTATTGTTGAATTAGCTAGTTATTCTGCCTTTTTCTGGCATATTCATTAGCAACGTTTAGATACTTTGGACATTTAATGAACTTTTCTTAGAGAGTTTCTATCATTTTCTAATGTTACGTGTGAAATGAGAGAACTTGATTAGAAAGCTTGTTGTTACTGATGTAAGGCTTAATAATCCCACTAAGTTGTTTGTGGGAGCTCTTTCCAAGCAATTACCGTATTTTTATTGTGATTTTGAAATCACAGCTTACATACAATCCAGCCAAAGGCCTGAAGTAGCTTCTATTAGTTCTGATTTCTATTTTTTATTTAACGTTTTTGTATCTTTTACCAAGTTATTTTGGAAATATCTATTTTACTCAAAGCTCCAAAATAGAAAAAGGTCTTTTGCCAATTCCTCCTGCAGTGTTCTATTTCTTGCTTCTCCTTTCCAGTACCAGTGTGATATTACACTTTCAATGTTATAGGGTAGAAGTTATGTAAATCAAAATCACTTAGATTTTGTGCCATAGAAGATTATGGAAAGAGTTTCATTAATGGCACTAATTAAGGACATTCTAGATATTTATAATTGATCCATTGGTTTACGTTTCTCTGGATTTTGTTGTAAGATGACTAATGGAATATAAAATCTGACAACTAATTCCTTCTATTTTGGTTAACTTCCATATTTTGGTGATTGAGTACGTCACAGTTGGTAGAGAACTCAAGTTCTTTATTTATTGCTTTTGAAGTAATATTCTCTCTTTTAAGCTTATGAGCTAACAAATACATGTATAAATGGGCTAACCCGCAGGGTCGTTGTCTACTTGTCTGTAGTGGGACTGATTAGGAGCGGGCCTAATCAAATTTCGATAACAATTGTTGAAGGAAACGAAACTGCACGAAAACTTCTTCGCCTGTGGATTTATACGGCTGGGTAGCGGCTTTATCTTTTCATCTAAGGTCAGTTGATTGAGTTGAAATTATTTCAACTGATTTTAGTTTCTAAACTGATTTTTCTACATGTTGGACCTTTGTTATAGATAGGTACTTATGGTATGTCAATTTTTGTGGCATTGGTTTGAACTTATGTTGTATGTTTTTGGAGTAGGAATGGTGCATTTTTTTGCCTAAAATTTTGGATATCTGGAATGAGGTATTATATTGGATCTCATAGTAAGTATTAGTATTAATTCTAAAAATATAGAAATGATTTCATAAAATCATTTAAATAATTCTTCAAGAATTTTTGAAAAATCCTTACTTTATAAAAATATTTTTTATATAAAAAAATGGATCTCTCTTCCCCAACTAAAACCTAAAAAATTTTAATCTTTTTATTTCCTTTCAACACTTATTACATTACCATTAATTTTTATTTATTTATTTTTTTCACTTTGTTGAATTTTTACAAGATAGGTGTTCAATAATTTAATACTTTCATGTTGGTCTCTCGAATTTGGTAGCATCTGCTTTTCTTTTTCATATTTTATTGATTAATCTCTAAAAAAATTAAAATTCTGACCTTCTTTTTTTATAATATAATAAGATTTTAGGTATTGTTTTAACATTGCTGGAGCTTGTTAAGTAGATAATTTTGTTGCTTGCTGGAGGTTGTTAAACCATTTTGTGAATATATATCCCTTTTTTGCTGCAAATTGATCAATTTAAATGCTGTAAATTGAAGTTTTAAACTATGGTATTCTGCTTTGTTTGATTTCTTTTCATTTTGCTAAGAATGCTGCGATTTGAAGCCTATAGCTATGAAAGTTGTAATTGAATTTTTGAAGCCTAGGATGTGTGGCTGTGTTGGAACTAAGAATGATGATGAATTACAAAGACAGAAACTTGAGCCATAATGCCATTACATATAATAGGGTGATAAAAAACAAGCAAATTTCACCTAAACATCTGCCTACTACCACTACTTACATTGAAACTAAACTAAACTTGCAAACTTGGTAAAGTTGATTTATCAGCTCAAATGTCAACAAAAAATACATCAAGTACATTAACAACTTGGTTCTACTTTAACTAAGTTACAGAACTAAGTTACAGAACAGAACTTAAATGAAAATATCCCTAGTACTAGTCAACAATTTCAATGGCTTCGTCAAGATGTGGACGAAGATATTTACGAAATATGATTTAGTAAGATTTTACGATTTATTATTTATATGTAATATTATAATTTTAATGTTGGGCATGTTATATAATTTAACTATTTTAAATGTCCTATTATTGTTGTTATTTGTTACTAACATTTTGAACTATTTTATGTGTATTGCAGGAAAAATGCCTAGAAGACGATTACGAGATTTAAATATTGTCCGCGATACTCTAAATCCAGAAGAACCAAATAGTGAACAGCAAACAGTTGTTGGATCTTCTAGTCTATCGGACATAGATAACGAGCCTGGAGAATTTGAAAGTAATGTTAAGTTTATTTTACATGCATGTTGAATTTTATTATTGATTCATTTTTCAATTTTAATATAATAATATATCATTTTTTAGCTAAAGGTGGTGGGACGCGCAGAGGTTGGGGACGTACATTACTTAAAGATTTATACGACTTAGAGCCTACCGATCGTGTTAAAGTAAGGAGAAACAATCATGGCCAGCCTATTGGATCTGAAGCTCGACTATTAGGAAGCTATTTGGGCATTATAGCACGAAATTCCAACATGTTGCCCATTGACTACGAATCATGGCATCACATGCCTGATGCCAATAAAAATCAGGCTCTCGATAATATTAAGGTAAGAAAACGTGAATGTAATTTATAATACTTTAATTTAATTTTCATTTATATTAACTTTTTATACCTTTTTTCTTCAGGCTAGATTTACTTTAGAGGTCTCTAATGACTATGTTAAGAAGACATTGGGTAAAAAATGGAGAGACAATAAAAGCACGCTCAAAAAAATAATATTTTAAGAAAGACATAAGCCTCGATGAAAAATTAAGAAATGTTCCGCCCGGAATGTTGAGGTACCAATGGGAAGATCAAGTTAGATTCTGGAATTCAAAAAAAGGAGAGGTATTGTGTACTTCTTAAATTATTTATTTCCAGAGCTACAGAACTCCAAATGAAGAACCGTTAATTTTTCCTAAAACTAGACTCACATATATTCATACCATAAAATTTCCAGAATTTTTAGCCTAGCCAATTAGTACAGTTTATTTTATTAATATATATTCAAAATTTTTAGCCTAGCCAATTAGTACAGTTTATTTTATTAATTAGTACAGTTTATTTCATTAATTATCTCTTCATACAAAATTCATATGATGTTCAAGTTGGTTTTCATACTCAAGCTTCATGTAAGTTTAATTCTTGCTTTCTCCTTGAAATTTCTGTTTTTAGACTTTCTACAATTGAGTCAAACTTATTAATTCATTAGTTTATGATTCTATGGTTAATTTTTAGATTTGATGTGGATTAGTGCTGAAAGTCTTATAAATTATTTGGTTTATAGTAATTACTATATATGATTCAAATTCCATTATGTAGGACCGTGAGCGAGTTGGAACAAGCAGCAGACAGAAACAGAAATTCACGCACACGGCAGGTTCCAGAAGTTTTGCTTGTGTAGCTGAGGCCGAGGTATTATAATTTATTAATTCTGTCAAATATTAATTACTTTATACTATTAAATTATATTTTTTCTGCTATAATGTAGGAAGCTTCGACTGGTCAAAAAGTTGGACGCGTTCAGCTTTTTGACATTACGCCTAGAAAGAAGGATGGATCTCCGATGACATCCGAAGCTGCAGAAATTTTGGTATATTTACATAATAAAATTTTATTTATTATAAATATTTCTAATGTTTAATTATAATAGTTTAATTGATTAGGTATAGTTTTAAATTTATAATGTTATGTTGCATTCTTTCTTATTTATATATTTCGTTTCTAACTCTTTCATTGATTTATTAGGATAAACTAAAGGAGAAGAAGGCGGAGTATGAAGCGGCTGCTTCGACTGATAGTTCTGTTAATCTTGAGGAGATTGATAACAGAATTATTGCAGATGTTTTAGGTCCTGAAAGGTACGAATACTTCGACTGATAATTCTGTTAATCTTTAGTATATTTTTAATAGAATTATCACTGATGTTTTTGGTCTTGAAAGGTATGGTCGGGTTCGATTTAAAGGATCCAGTGTTACCCCGACCCAATATTTTGGATCCGGCTCCCAACAGTACATACCTTCCGGGGGTCAATCTCATGCAAAAGTTCAGATGCTACAAGACCAGATAGCTCAGATGCAAGAGAGCACGGTTGAGCAGAGGTAGCAAATTGCTGATGTTCAAAGAAAATATGAACAACTCCAGCAACAGCTTAGAGCGGATGCGAAAGCGGCCGCAGTGAGGGAGGCAGCAGCAGCAGCGAGAGAGGTAGAGGCAGCATCGATGCTAGCAGAGTAGAACAGAAAGTACGAAGAGCTCCAGCACCAGCTTCAGCATATGATGCAGATGTTTCAGCAGTCGCAGAAACCGCCATCTTAGACACATTTAGTTTCTCGTTGTAAGAATGTTTTGACATTATTACATTTAACATTATTGTTACAATATTTTCAGTTATCCTTCATTAATTTATTAAATTTCAAGTATCATTTAGAATTAGTGTATTTGGTGTGATTCTTATGCTAAATTTGCTATTTTGCGTTGGAATTATATTCTATATTTATTGTTATTGGTTGGTTTTAGTGCAGGAGGGGTATAATATTGAAAAAATTGTACTCCAGAAATCTGTACAAATTAGTGGCGTTTGTAAAAAAGCGCCGCTAAATGTCAAGACTTTTTAGCGGCGTTTGTAAAAAAAAGCGCCGCTAAAGGCCATGATTTTTAGCGGCGTTTTTTGAAAAAGCGCCGCTAAAGGATATGACTTTTAGCGGCGTTTTCTGGAAAAGCGCCGCTAATGGCCATGACTTTTAGCGGCGTTTGTAAAAAAAGCACTGCTAAAGGCCATGACTTTTAGCTGCGTTTTTGGAAAAGCGCCGCTAAAGACCATGACTTTTAGCGGCATTTTTTCCTCATAAACGCCGCAAAATTTTGCGGCGGTTGTATTGGTGGCATTTTTTGTGGCGCTTAGAAAAGCGCCGCAAACAATTTTAGTGGCGCTTATAAACGCCGCTAAATGCCAAAAAAAAACACCGCTAAAAGTCTGTTTTGCTGTAGTGCTAACAAAAATACCCATTTTTGAACATCTCCATGAAATTTGTAGCTTAATTGTGTCGTTCTTCATCTTCCTTCTTCTCCATCCAGGTACTTTCCTCCTAATTCTTCTATTTTTGGAAATTTGGATGCACTTCATGTAAAGTTAGCTGATGAATCATAGATAAGGTATTTAAACTGTGGGTTTTATGTTTTTTCTTTTGTTTTTTACTTTACATTCATGTTTATTGTAGGTATTTAAACTGTGGGTTTCATGGTTATAATTTAAGAACATGGATTTGAAGTTATAAATTTTCGGGTTTTTTCTTCTTTTGTTCATGGGACCACATTCTCCTTTCCACTTCACCCCCAAACCTCTCAGAACCACCACGCTATTGATGCAATTCCGCCACACTTCTTCCAGTTTGGGACCACATTGCACAAGGGTTTCTTTTATACTTGACACTCGTGCCACCAATAAATTCCCACTCACCAGAGGCTCTCTGCATCTTACTCGTATTCCATCAGGCTCTTTTGCTACAAACAACTCCCATTTGGACACCCCGGGTTCATCCAACAAGTTGGAAGCTATGGAAGAGTGCATAGAGAAGGTTATTTTTATTTCATTAGATAAGATATTGACTCAGATAATGCGCACTGATCTCTTTTTTTGGATGTATTTTATAGGTCATTTATCGATGTCAGTTTATGAATCTTCTGGCTGTTTTTGGGTCTTTAATTGGATCATTCCTTTGCTTCATCAATGTAACACCCCAAACAAGACCTATGCGTTAAGACCAGACTTGGCATGCCACAAATTCGAACTTACGTCCAGTCATCAATGCTTTTAATGAAAATAAATTTCAAAACGATTTTTGAAGACGGAGTTTATCAAAAATCGAGATTTATTTGAAAACCATGACTTTAAAACATGAGAGTTTACAATTTGATTTTCAGAGAAATAATTGGTTAAAAACTTAAATAATTGGTTGAAATAAATTTATAAAAGAGTTTTCACGGGAATTTTACGAGTAAGTGATATTTAAGAAAAACACTTTTTATACGTAAATTTAAGAAAACATTTATAAGAATTAAACAGCCCAATTTAAGTAACTAAAACATATTAAAATCCATCCACGAATAAAAATCCATAAAAATAATACCAGAGGCCTTATTACATCGCAATTGAAATAGTATTTAGATAAAAAAATACTTAAAAGAAGTTTAAAGTTTTTATAACTCATTATTCGTAGTATGGCCTCCACACGAAGTCATCCTCGGCCCAAGCCTACATCAATTGTCATTACCTGAGAAGGGTAAGAAAATGGGGTGAGTTACTTAGAACTCAGTGTGTAACCCACTTACTGTGTCTACTGGGCCATAACCATATAAACATATATTTGGGCTTGAGCCCATTTAAAAATGTGCATTATATAAATCAAATAAAAATGCATGTGATATGCAATTCTCAACCAAGCCTAATTTCCATCTGCTACGCACCACCCGTACCAACCATCACACCTGTGGGGATCAAGTCAACCCACCCCGCCAACACACCAATCGCAAGCATAAAGCCATTTTAAAAATTGTGGTTAAACCACCGAACTAAATTGTGGCAGAGCCACTCGAACTAGACTGCGGCAGAGCCACGCGAACTAGATTTTGGCAACAGGCCTTTCTTCTCTTCATCAATTTTCCCAACCCATGCAATCATGTATATATATAAAACATAACAATACATTCACATGATAAATTTTAACAAAAGGCCCATATATCGATCTAGCAGTTTTTTTTTCAAATTTGCCCATATAACAAATTATCAAATTGGCCCATATAGCAATTTATCAAGTTCGCCCATATAGCAAATTATCAAGTTGGGCCCATATAGCAATTTATCAAGTTGGCCCATATAGCAATTTATCAAGTTGGCCCATATAGCAATTTATCAAATTGACCCATTAAGGGTATTATCGTAATTCGGTCCATAAGGACATTTCGTAATTCAACCCATTAGGGGCATTTTCGTAATTTGGCCCATAAGGGCGTTTTCATAATTCGGTAATCGTACCCACTAAGGGTAATTCGATAATTTACCCTCTAAGGGTATGATGGTAATTTTCGCAACCTAGGCTTAATTACTAATTTGGGGCATAAAAATCAAAACTGTCCATCTGCGTCGTACTGACCAAACTGACTATAACTTGAGTTGGAAACTCAAAATTTAGATCCGTAAATTTTCCCTGAAAATAGACTCATATAACTTCTTACTATAATTTTTCCAGAATTTTTTTCTTAGCCAATTAGTACAGTTTATTCTTCAAATTATCCCTTGTTTCACTGTTTGATAGTTCTTCCCTCTCTTCGTAAACTCTCAGATATCTTATTGTACAGAACTCAAATACTGGTTTCATTTGATCCAAATAAAAATAGACTCAATAAGGATTCTAATAGTGTAGACCATGTCCCGTAATTATTTTTATACAATTTATAATGGGTTTTCCAAGTTAGAACAGGGGATCTCAAAATCACTCTGAACCAGTCTCACAAAAATCTAAAAATCTCAAAATATACAAATTCTTTGCTTGCTCTGTTTCTTTTATAAGAAAATAGACTCAATTACCTTTCAATTCATGTCTCCTTAACTTTCTAATTCAATTTCCACTATTTTTGGTAATTTTTGAAAATCACGTTACTGCTACTAACCAAAACTGTTTTATTGCAAAGTATGGTTACCACTACGAACATATGTACGCCCGAGTGGTCATAGATGCCGATTTCCGGTTTTCTTTGGTATTTCAAACAAATCACAGAACATTCATGCAAAATTTCAAAGAAGTGTGAGATTACACACCATTTCAAACATGTATTTGGAAGGGTATAAGATTACACACCTTCCCTAAAAACCACTCTTCGTTGCCCCTAAAACAATACCAACCAAAAGTTAGCCTCGGATTTCCAAAAGATTTTATATCACTCACACTTGAATCACTTACCACTATGTTCGAAGGTAGAATATATCGAGTGATTTGTCCCTAAAACATATAGTCGATTATTTCAAATTATTACTCCGTTAGCAACCAATCGAATATTGAATAATATCAATAATCCATAAGAACTCCTTACCTTATTAATATTGGATCCAATTTCCCCCACTTGACTTATGGCTAGAATGATACACGGCCATCCACTTAGAACACAATTTAATCGAAGAAAAGAGTGTCTACCCAAACGAGAAAGAATTTATGAAGGAGTGATTATGGATTGAGAGGTTCGGTATTGACTTGAAGTTGTGGCAATAATAGGAGAAGTTGGAGAAAAGAACACAAAAGGATGCCAAAAGAAAATTAGGCCTATCAAGCACCAAAAATCCTACCAAATGACTAAAACAAATTCAGCTACCCTCTCCTTCACCTCAACCGTCCATGCCTTTACAAATAAGCCAAAATTTACCAACCCAAAACTTTAAAAAAAAAAAACCAACATGCTCCCTAATTCACTCTCCATTATTCCTTTTTTTCTCACCTACTCCATTATTTCAAATTCCATCATTATTGTTATTCTTTTATTTCCTTTTCCTTTCTTTTTGCTTGTTTTCCTCCTTACCTTATCTTTTTAGTCATCATTTCATTTTTCCTTTATTTCATTCCTTTAATGATGTCATGGATGACACTTGGAAGAGCACATAAAAATAAATCCAAAATTTGCAAAAGATAAGATTTGAACCCCTTCCCTCCATGCTCTCCACTTGATGCCATAATCTCTTTACCAATAGTTCATTTATGTTAGCAATTTACTCACTTATTTCCATAAGCTTTGATGCCTCTTACTATCTCTCCTTAATAGGCTTAAACACCAAATTTCACTAAGGCCCAACTTGAACCCGAAACTTCATAGAACCCCGTAACTTTCTAAAATCACTTATCTAATAAGTCCAATTTACAATATTACCGTTCTCATATTCTCAAAACTTTTAAAACGCTTCTACGCTCAAGGTCTAATGGGCCTAATTCTACTAAGCCCAAATTCGAGATGTTACAATTCTACACCCTTAAAGAAATTTCGTCCTCAAAGTTTAACTGGTTGAAAGAGGTGAGGATATTGTTGCCGAATTACGTCCTCAGGCTCCCACGTAGCTTCCTCCGCTCCGTGATTACGCCACAGAACCTTAACCAATGGCACAGTCTTCTTCCTTAGCACCTTAACATCACGGTCTAAGATTTTCACTGGTTCCTCCTCGAAAGACAAGTCTGGCCTTAATTCCACTTCTTCCACGGGTACAATATGCGGCGGATCCGATCTATAACCCCTCAGCATAGAAACATGGAAGACACTATTAATCTGACTCAACTCCGGAGGTAATTCAAGCTGATAGGCCACTGGTCCTACACGCTTCAACACACGGTACGGTCCAATGAACCTAAGGCTCAACTTGCCCTTCCTTCCAAATCTGAAAATCTTCTTCCAGGGTGAGACTTTCAGAAAGACCTGATCTCCTACCGCAAATTCAATATTCTTACGCTTCAGATCCGCATACGATTTTTGTCGATCCGAAGCTTCCTTTAACAGCGCTCGAATCACCTTTACCTTTTCATCCGTCTTAGATATCAACTCAGGACCCAACAACTGTCGTTCCCCCAATTCAGTCCAACAAGTAGAAGTATGACACCTACGACCGTATAACGCTTCATAGGGTGCCATTTGGATATTGGATTGGTAACTGTTATTATACGTGAACTCTGCCAACGGCAGGAAATCCTCCCAACTACCTCTGAAGTCGATTACACAATCACGCAACATGTCCTCCAAAATCTGAATTACTCTTTCTGACTGACCATCTGACTGAGGATGAAAAGCCGTACTAAAGTTTAACTTTGTTCCCAAAGCCTCATGTAAAGCTTTCCAAAACCGTGATGTAAACATGGGATCCCTGTCCGATATGATAGACACTGGTACCCCATACAACCTCACGATCTCAGATACATACAGCTTAGCTAATTTCTGCAGCGAGTAATCCGTACGAACTGGTAGAAAATGAGCAGTCTTCGTTAATCGATCAACTACCACCCAAACAGAATCTTTCTTAGTAGGTGTTAAGGGTAACCCACTAACAAAATCCATCGTTATTTATTCCCATTCCCATAGAGGAATCTTTACCGGTTGTAATAATCCTGATGGTAATTGATGTTCCACCTTAACTTGTTGACAAGTCAAGCATTTCCCCACAAATTTAGTAACCTCTCATTTCAACCCTGGCCACCAATACTACTCACGAAGATCCCAATACATCTTATTTCCTCCGGGGTGCATAGCATAAGGACTACTATGCGCCTCCCGTAGAATTATTTGTCTCAAATCCGAATCCATGGGCATACAAACTCTTCCACGAAAACATAGCATGCCATCCTTGTTCAATCCAAAATCCCTTATTATACCACTTTCAACTTGTTGCATTAAAGGACCCAACTTTTCATCTGATAACTGCTTGTCTTTGATTTGCTCCAACCACAGAGGCTTCACCTGAAGTTCAGTTAGCAGACTGCCATCCTCAAACAAACTAAGATGAGCAAACATTGCTCTCAACTTCAATACTACCTTACGACTCACTTCGTCTGCCACCACGTTAGCCTTTCCAGAATGGTACTCGATTGAGAAGTCATAATCTTTTAACAACTCCACCCATCTTCGTTGTCTCAAGTTCAACTCCTTTTGAGTAAAGAGGTACTTGAGACTCTTATGGCCCGTATAAATGATCGATTTCTCACCGTAGAGATAGTGCCTCCAAATCTTTAAAGCAAACACCACCGCAGCCAACTCTAAGTCATGAGTAGGATAGTTAACTTCATGAGGCTTCAACTGACGAGAAGCATACATCACCACTTTCCCACTTTGCATCAACACACATCCTAAACTCGTATGTGACGCATCACAGTAAACGGTAAACTCTTTTCCAGCCTCAGGTTGAATCAGTACTGGCGCTTCCGTCAAAATCTTCTTCAGTTTCTCGAAACTTTCTTGTTGTTTATCGGTCCACACATACGGTACTCCTTCTCGCAACAACTTAGTTAGGGGTGCAGCAATCAATGAAAACCCCTCAACAAAATGCCAGTAATAACCAGCCAACCCTAGGAAACTCTAAATTTCAGCCACTGACTTTGATGGTTTCCATTCCAACACAGCCTCTACCTTTCGGTGATCAACTCTTATTCCTTCAACTGACACCACATGCCCCAAGAAAATTACTTCCTTCAACCAAAATTCGTATTTACTGAATTTGGCATAAAGTTGCTTATCCCACAAAATTTGCAACACAATGTGAAAATATGAGTCATGCTCTTCTTCATTCATCGAATATACCAAGATATCATCTATGAACACCACTACAAACTGGTCTAGATAGGGTTGAAGGACTCGGTTCATCATGTCCATAAATGCAGTTGGTGCATTGGTCAAACCAAATGGCATAACCAAAAACTCATAATGTTCATAACGAGTTCGTAATGTCGTCTTATGAATATTTGCCTCTTTAACCTTGAGTTGATGATAAACCGATCTCAAATCAATCTTGGAGAAAACTGAAGCTCCTTTCAATGGATCAAACAGGTCATCGATTCTCGGCAATGAATACCTATTCTTGATCGTCAATTTATTCAACTGCCTATAATCAATGCACATACGCATCGACCCATCCTTCTTCTTGACGAACAAAACCGGTGCTCCCCACGGAGACACACTCGGTCGGATAAATCCCCAATCTAACAATTCTTAAATTTGAGCTTTAAGCTCCGCTAACTCTTTCGGCACCATTCTATAAGGAGCAATGGACACCGGAGCCGTTCCAGGCAAAAGCTCAATACCAAACTCTACTTCTCGATCTGGAGGTAGACCCAGAAGTTTTTCGAGAAAGACATCTGGAAATTCCTTCATCGTTCTCACACCTTCCACCGATAATTCCTTGGCATCTGAAGCACTAATGAAGGCTAGGAATGCTCCATACCCTTTCTGCACCATCTTTTCTGCCTTCAAAGCAGATACCACATTTGCCAAAAAGTTCCTTCGTTCACCAATCATAACTACCTCCTCATCATCCACAGTCCTTATCAACATCCGCTTTTCAGCACAATCCAATTGCGCCCGGTGCTTCACCAACCAATCCATTCCCAAAATAAGATTGAACTCGCCAAAAGGCAATTCCATCAAATCTGTCAGAAATATTTCTCTTTGGATTTCTAAGGGCACGCCTCTAAACGGTTTATTCACAATTACTGACTGTCCTAAAGGACTAAGTACCCTCATCTCTCTATCGATAATCTCAGACCTAATATTCAGGTTTCCAGATATGGCACTAGCAACATACGAGTGGGTAGACCCGATATCTATCAAAGCAGTAACAAGTACCTCAAAGATGAAGAACGTACTAGTTATCACATCAGGTGCATCGCCATCTTCCCGACGCCTAACCGCATAGACCAACCCCAGCTGTCTTGCCTCCGCTTACCTCTAAAGCCATTTGCTCGACCCGGTGCACCTTGATCACGTCCAACACCATTACCACCACGACCTGGTCCATGACCTCTCGGTGGCTACTGAGTGCTTCTAGCTGGCTGAGCATCAGGGTTACGAGCTTCTGGAGTCGTATCAGTTCGTCGAGAGCAATTCTCATACTGATGGTCTTTGGACCACATTTATAGAAGGCACCGATTTTCCTCCAGCATTCCCCAGGGTGTCTCTTCCCACAGTCAGCACAGTTTCGACTCTGATTGGTAGTCACAGGTGCTCTAGCTTGAGCTGACTCATCATTTCGGGGCTTCTTCTGAAACCTTTTAGCAGAGCCCGTATACTTAATATCTGTCTTGCCTCTAACTCTTTCTCGGTTCTGGCATTCTGAGTTCTTAGCCTCTTCGGCTATCTTGGCTTTCTCCACAAGCGAGGCAAAAGTCCGTACTTATTGTGGGGCTATCAATATCTACAACTTCTCATTCAGCCCATCTTCAAAACGTACACAGCACTCATGATCGGTCGATACAATAGTGCGAGCATAACGGCTCAAACGAAGAAATTTTGCCTTGTAGCCACCGTCTTATTTCCTTGAACCAAATTCAGGAATTCTTTCCTCCGGGCATTTACATAACTTGTCCTGACGTACTTCCCTTGGAAAGCAGCTTTGAAGAAATCCCAAGTAACTAATGCAGCCTCAGTGCCTTCTCGAACTGTAAGCCACCATTGATACACCTCGTCCCTTAGTAAGGACACAGCCCCTCTCAGTTTCTACTCGACAGTGCACTCCATTTCATCCATAATCTGCTCTACAGCCTCGAGCCAATATTCCGTAACATTCGGAGCTACACCTGAGACACCTCTAAAAACCTCGGCACCACTTGATTTCAGTCGTTCCGAGATTGATCCATGGATTGCTGGACCAGTTCTAACCTCAGTGACCCTTTCTAGGAATCGCAACATTGCTTGAGTCAAAGCATTATCCTCTCTCGTATGATCATGAGATCCAGTCTCACTCCCAGGTGATACAGGTGCATCCATTTTCGGCATAAGACCCGACGCTTCAGACGCCACCCTAGCACCTCGGCCTCTACCACGGCCACGTCTACCACGTCCACGTCCACGTCCTCTAGTGCTCATATTGGGTATTTCGGTTTAAACTTGATTACAAGTTTTATGAATCAGTATACTATTTCAGCATTTATTAACGATATTTTATGAGATATAAGAGGTAAAGTTGTTTTCACAATCACTTTCTATAGTCTCAATCTATACCGTTTTCAACATCTAAAACTAGAAGTTCTAGAGTGTTCCTATGGTCATATCACAATAATAAATATTTAATATACAAATACTTGACTTGGTGCCGGATGCTCGTGGTGCCATACTACCTTTAACACATAAAATCTAGAAATTTAAACAGTTTTTAAACAAAATTTGTTGTTGAACCCAAGCCACAGCTGAGTTTTGAAACCAGCTCTGATACCATAAAATGTAACACCCCAAAACCGGCCTATACGTTAAGACCAGACTTGGTATGCCACACAATTCGAACTTACGTCCAATCCTCAATGCTTTTAATGAAAAAAAATTTTCAAAACAATTTTTGAAGACGGAGTTTATCAAAAATCGAGATTTATTTGAAAATCATGACTTTAAAACATGAGAGTTTACAATTTGATTTTCAGAGAAATAATTAGTTAAAAACTTAAATAATTGGTTGAAATAAATTTATAAAAGAGTTTTCATGGGAATTTTACGAGTAAGTGATCTTTAAGAAAAACCCTTTTTATACGTAAGTTTAAGAAAACATTTATAAGAATTAAACAGCCCCATTTAAGTAACTAAAACATATTAAAATCCATCCACGAATAAAAATCCATAAAATTAATACCAGAGGCCTATTACATCGCAATTGAAATAGTACTTTGATAAAAAAAATATTTAAAAGAAGTTCAAAGTTTTTATAACTCATCATTCGTAGTATGGCCTCCACACGAAGTCATCCATGGCGCAAGCCTCCATCAACTGTCATTACCTGAGAAGGGTAAGAAAACGGGGTGACTTACTTAGAACTCAATGTGTAACCCACTTACCGTGTCTACTGGGCCATAACCATATAAACATATATTTGGGCTTGAGCCCATTTACAAATGTGCATTATATAAATCAAATAAAAATGCATGTGATATGCAATTCCCAACCAAGCCTAATTTCCATCCGCTACACACCACCCGTACCAACCATCACACCTGTGGGGATCAAGTCAACCCACCCTGCCAACACACCAATCGCAGGCATAAAGCCATTTTAAAAATTGTGGCTAAACCACCGAACTAGATTGTGGCAGAGCCACTCGAACTAGATTGTGGCAGAGCCACGCGAACTAGATTTTGGTAACAGGCCTTTCTTCTTTTCATCGATTTTTCCAACCCATGCAATCATGTATATATATAAAACATAACAATACATTCACATGATAAATTTTAACAAAAGGCTCGTATATCGATCTAGCAGTTTTTGGCCCATATATCGATCTAGCAGTTTTTTTTTTCAAATTTGCCCATAGCAAATTATCAAATTGGCCCATATAGCAATTTATCAAGTTGGCCCATATAGCAAATTATCAAGTTGGGCCTATATAGCAATTTATCAAGTTGGCCCATATAACAATTTATCAAATTTACCCATTAAGGGTATTTTCGTAATTCGGTCCATAAGGACATTTCGTAATTCAGCCCATTAGGGGTATTTTCGTAATTTGGTCCATAAAGACATTTTCATAATTCGGTAATCGTACCCACTAAGGGTAATTCGGTAATTTACCCTCTAAGGGTATGATGGTAATTTTCGCAACCTGGGCCTAATTACTAATTTGGGGCATAAAAATCAAAACTGTCCATCTGCGTCGTACTGACCAAACTGACTATAACTTGAGTTGGGAAACTCAAAATTTAGATCCGTAAATTTTCCCTGAAACTAGACTCATATAACTTCTTACCATAAGTTTTCTAGAATTTTTTACTTAACCAATTAGTACAGTTTATTCTTCAAAGTATCCCTTGTTTCACTATTTGACAGTTCTGCCCTCTCTTCACAAAATCTCAGATATCTTATTGTACAGAACTCAAATACTGGTTTCATTTATCAAATAAAAATAGACTCAATAAGGATTCTAATAATATAGACCATGTCCCATAATTATTTTTCTACAATTTATAATTGTTTTTCCAAGTCAGAACAGGGGATCTCGAAATCACTCTAAACCAGTCTCACAAAAATCTAAAAATATCAAAATATACAAATTCTTTGCTTGCTCCGTTTCTTTTATAAGAAAATAGACTCAATTATCTTTCAATTCATGTCTCCTTCACTTTCTAATTAAATTTTCACTATTTTTGGTGATTTTTCAAAATCACATCACTGCTGTTGACCAAAATTGTTTTATTGCAAAGTATGGTTACCACTACGAACATATGTACGCCCGAGTGGTCATAGATGTCGATTTCTGGTTTTCTTTGGTATTTCAACCAAATCACATAACATTCATGTAAAATTTCAAAGAGGTGTGAGATTACACACCATTTCAAACATGTATTTGGAAGGGTATGAGATTACACACCTTGATTAGGATTCCCTAAAAACCACTCTTCGTTGCCCCTAGAACAATACCAACTGAAACACCCCAAACCCGGCCCACAAACCCTGACTGGATCTGGCATGCTCCTTGAGGAAAACTCGTTTTATCGTTTTGGAAAACATGTGATTTTGTGGTAAGAGAATAGATTTGAAGTATGTTCTTGTTGAAAACCGTGATGTGATTTAAATTTGTATCTTATTAAAACGTTATCTTTATGATTTTAGAAAATTTATAGATCAAAAGAAGAACCGAATTTAGAACTTATTATTAAGTTGAAAACCATAGGTATTTGGTGTTAAAACAATTTAATTCGGTTATCGAAAATATTTAATTATTTAGTTAAAGTTGAGCGTAGCAGAATAAAAATTTAAAACGTATAAATAAAACAGTTTGTGGCAACCTTATTACAAAAACATAACCCAAAATGAATCCCGAAATAATAAAAGAAAACATAGTAAGTTTAATTAAAAGAAAACCCATATACTAAGTTGAGTAATGGCCACCACGTAGTTCTTGCTGACCCGGTCCATCACGCTAAGTATCACCTGAAAAAGATATCCCACGAGGGGTGAGTCAACAGACTCAATGTGACACAGTACACTAAAAACCCAATCGATCATAGCAATAAAGCCCATTTAAATCACATTTAGCCATAAGCCCATAATATAGCAAATCAGATAATCACATGTATATATAAAATGTAATGCAATCCCGAGCCCACCCAGATATCCATCCGCTACACACCACCCGTACCTGCCAATCACACCGTGGGGATTACTAAATCGACCCTCCATCCGCTACACACCATCGAAGGCAGTCGCTGCGGTCAACTGCACATCGCCCTTATAAATTTGTGTCATGGCCACCAGATAATTGTGACAGAGTCACCGGATTCATAATATGTGACCGAAATAACCGGATACATAATATCGTGACCGAAGTCACCGGATACATATTATTGTGACATAAGTCACCGGATAATGTGGTAAAAACCACCGGAACACTTCCCCTTTATCAATATCACCCATATGCCCATGCAATAAACATATTATTTCGATATCATGCCATATACCCCCAAAATCATAATGGAATCAAACACATTTCATATCCATGCTTATAGCATTATTAACAAAGTATTAGGGGTTTAACGTACCTGAATATCATGTACCACTGAATGGTACCCGAACCATTACCATACATATTTCTTATTAACACATACTAACATTAATATTATCAATCTATCGGAAATTTAGTGTAGGGATACACACCTGATAACAGTGATTACGGTCCTATCGATACTGACACTTCTTCTTTTTCACAGTCGACTCCCCCTATAAGATCATAGCCAAAATCGGCCAAACTTAATAAGCAATATGGCCTAGAGCGAATATTAATACCCCCTTACCTTGATTGTTTAGATCCCGAAAATGTCACTTTACCTTGGAAATGTCAAAATCCCTACATGATCTATGTTAGAGTCGATTTCTAACAATAATGAACCAAAATACATGGCCTTCAGCCTAATATTACACTTGCTTACCTTAGATATTTAAATCCCGAATGATCTCTCCCCTAAACGTCGGCTACAGAAGAACCCCGAAACTTTCCTTCATGATTCGGCCAAAGAAACTAGGAGGATTAGAGTCTTGATTTTCGACAGTCAAAGAAAGATAAAGGAAAAGAAATTAGCCTAGAAGAGATCCTTACTGAAAAAGAATGACCCAAATGTAAATGGTCAATAACCTCTAAGAAAATCGACGAAAGTAACCCTTAAACAAATAAGAAAGAAAAAAAAAGAAACAAATGACCTTTATGGTCTATGGATGATTCCGCCAAAGTCTAACAATAGAAGAAAAAGAATAGATTTTGGTGTGGTTTGGTTACAAAGAAAAAGGTGAAAGTTTATGAGAGAATGAGGTTGGAAATCGGCAAAAGAAAGTGACCAAAATGGCTCTTTGATGGCCTTAAGCTTTCGGCACAAAGAGGAAAAGAGCTTGAGAGGAAAAGAAAATAATATCAATTTGGTCAAGAATAATAGCCAAAACCAAAGCAAAATTTTACCTATTGCCCAAGACACATTCGGCTAGAAAGAGAGATTTTGGAGAGAAAGGAAAATGGTACTCAAAAATGCTAAAGAATTTGACCAACTATCCCCTAATCCCTTTCAATATTCGGCCAACCCCCCTTAGACCACAAAACCGTCCATGTTCATGGACAAATTGACCATTCAAAGCTTCCAAAACAAAGTCCTTGATTCATGCCTTATGTCCCCTTATCATACCAAAACTTCTTGATTCCGTACCTTAAATTAGCACTTGCCTTTTTCCTTAGTCTACTATCCATAAAAGAAAATAGTCCAACCTTACCTTAATTAAAGTTTGACTGTCACATGCCATACAAGTGCAAAATAAAAGTCACCTTAAAACTATCCATGGGATTCGAACCTAAGCCCCCCTCACACTGCTTGTGGCGTCACTTCTTAAGGACCTAAGTGGTGCCTCCTTACCACTTTGCCAACTGAATTCTTGTGTCTAAATCCTCCAACAAATTTTCTTAAGGCCAATCTTGCTTAGCTCCACTTCAAGACTTAAAATCCAATATTTTTCTAAGGCATTCTCCTACATTCTAAAGTTCCCGAAACTCCCAAAGCACACTCAATCCACACATAGGCATGCTACCACATACAATTAAGTTAAAATGCATAACCCCTATATCCCGGATATTACACCAACCAAAAGTTAGCCTCGGATTTCTAAAAGATTTCGTATCACTCACACTTGAATCACTTACCACTATGTCCGAAGGTAGAATATATCGAGTGATTTGTCCCTAAAACATATAGTCGATTATTTCAAATTATTACTCCGTTAGCAACCAATCGAATATTGAATAATATCAATAATCCATAAGAACTCCTTACCTTGTTAATATTGAATCCGATTTCCCCCACTTGACTTATGGCTAGAATGATACACGGCCATCCACTTAGAACACGATTTAATCGAAGAAAAGAGTGTCTACCCAAATGAGAAAGAATTTATAAAGGAGTGATTATGGATTGAAAGGTTCGGTATTAACCTGAAGTTGTGGCAATGATAGGAGAAGTTGGAGAAAAGAACACAAAAGGATGCCAAAAGAAAATTAGGCCTATCAAGCACCAAAAATCCTACCAAATGACTAAAACAAATTCAGCTACCCTCTCCTTCACCTCAACCGTCCATGCCTTTGCAAATAAGCCAAAATTTACCAACCCAAAACTTTAAAAGAACAAAAAAAAAAAACACCAACGTGCTCCCTAATTCACTCTCCATCATTCCTTTTTTTTCTCACTTACTCCATTATTTCAAATTCCATCATTATTATTATTCTTTTATTTCTTTTTCCTTTCTTTTTCCTTGTTTTCCTCCTTACCTTATCTTTTTAGTCATCATTTCATTTTTCTTTTATTTCATTCCCTTAATGATGTCATGGATGACACTTGCAAGAGCACATAAAAATAAATCCAAAATTTGCAAAAGATGAGATTTGAACCCCTTCCCTCCATGCTCTCCACTTGATGCCATAACCTCTTTACCAATAGTTCATTTATTTTAACAATTTACTCACTTATTTCCATAAGCTTTGATGCCGCTTACTATCTCTCCTTAATAGGCTTAAACATCAACTTTTACTAAGGCCCAACTTGAACACGAAACTTCATAGAACCCCGTAACTTTCTAAAATCACGTATCTAATAAGTCCAATTTACAATATTATCGTTCTCATATTCTCAAAACTTTTAAAACGCTTCTACGCTCAAGGTCTAATGGGCCCAATTCTATTAAGCCCAAATTCGGGATGTTACAATTCTACCCCCTTAAAGAAATTGTCCTCGAAATTTACCTGGTTGAAAGAGGTGAGGATATTGTTGCTGAGTTACGTCCTTAGGCTCCCACATAGCTTCCTCCGCTCCGTGATTACGCTACAGAACCTTAACCAACGGTACAGTTTTCTTTCTTAGCACCTTAACATCACGGTCTAAGATTTTCACTGGTTCCTCCTCGAAAGACAAGTCTGGCCTTAATTCCACTTCTTCCACGGGTACAAATGCGGCGGATCCGATCTATAACCCCTCAGCATAGAAACATGGAAGACACTATTAATCTGACTCAACTCCGGAGGTAATTCAAGCTGATAGGCCACTGGTCCTACACGCTTCAACACACGGTACGATCCAATGAACCTAGGGCTCAACTTGCCCTTCCTTCCAAATCTAAAAATCTTCTTCTAGGGTGAGACTTTCAGAAAGACCTGATCTCCCACTGCAAATTCAATATCCTTACGCTTCAGATCCGCATACGATTTTTGTCGATTCGAAGCTTCCTTTAACCGCGCTCGAATCACCTTTACATTTTATTCTGTCTCAGATATCAGCTCAGGACCCAACAACTGTCGTTCCCCCAATTCAGTCCAACAAGTAGGAGTACGACACCTACGACCGTATAACGCTTCATAGGGTGCCATTTGGATACTGGATTGGTAATTGTTATTATACGTGAACTCTGCCAATGGTAGGAAATCCTCCCAACTACCTCTGAAGTCGATTACACAATCACGCAACATGTCTTCCAAAATCTGAATCACTCTTTCTGATTGACCATCTGACTGAGAATGAAACGCCGTACTAAAGTTTAACTTTGTTCCCAAAGCGTCATGTAAAGCTTTCCAAAACCGTGATGTAAACCTGGGATCCCTATCCGATATGATAGACACTGGTACCCCATACGACCTCATGATCTTAGATACATACAGCTTAGCCAATTTCTACAGCGAGTAATCCGTACGAACTGGTAGAAAATGAGCAGTCTTTGTTAATCAATCAACTACCACCCAAACAGAATCTTTCTTAGTAGGTGTTAAGGGTAACCCACTAAGAAAATCCATCGTTATCTATTCCCATTTCCATAGAGGAATATTTACCGGTTGTAATAATCCCGATGGTAATTGATGTTCCACCTTAACTTGTTGACAAGTCAAGCATTTCCCCACAAATTTAGTAACCTCCTATTTCAACCCTGGCCACCAATACTGCTCACGAAGATCCCGATACATTTTATTTCCTCCGGGGTAAATAGCATAAGGACTACTATGCACCTCCCGTAGAATCATTTGTCTCAAATCCGAATCCATGTGCATACAAACTCTTCCACGAAAACATAGCACGCCATCCTTGTTCAATCCAAAATCCCCTATTATACCACTTTCAACTTGTTGCATTAAAGGACCCAACTTTTCATCTGATAACTGCTTTTCCTTGATTTGCTCCAACCACTAAGGCTTCACCTGAAGTTTTGTTAGCAGACTACCATCCTCAAACAAACTGAGATGAGCAAACATTGCTCTCAACTCTGATACTACCTTACGACTCAACGCGTCTGCCACCACGTTAGCCTTTCTAGGATGGTACTCGATTGAGAAGTCATAATCTTTTAACAACTCCACCCATCTTCATTGTCTCAAGTTCAACTCCTTTTGAGTAAAGAGGTACTTAAGACTCTTATGGCCCGTATAAATGATCGATTTCTCACCGTAGAGATAGTGCCTCCAAATCTTTAAAGCAAACACCACCGCAGCCAACTCTAAGTCATGAGTAGGATAGTTGACTTCATGCGGCCTCAACTGACGAGAAGCATACGTCAGCACTTTCCCACTTTGCATCAACACACATCCTAAACCCGTATGTGATGCATCACAGTAAACGATAAACTCTTTTCCAGCCTCAGGTTGAATCAGTACTGGCGCTTCCGTCAAAATCTTCTTCAGTTTCTCGAAACTTTCTTGTTGTTTATCGGTCCACACATACGGTACTCCTTTTCGCAATATTAAGGGTGTAGAAATCAATGAAAACCCCTCAACAAAACACCGATAATAACCAACCAACCCTAGAAAACTCTAAATTTCAGCCACTGACTTCGATGGTTTCCATTCCAACACAGCCTCTACCTTCTGAGGATCAACTCTTATTCCTTCAGCTGACACCACATGCCCCAAGAAAGTCACTTCTTCAACCAAAATTTGCATTTACTGAATTTGGCATAAAGTTGCTTATCCTGCAAAATTTGCAATACAATGCGCAAATGTGAGTCATGCTCTTCTTCATTCCTCGAATATACCAAGATATCATCTATGAACACCACTACGAACTGGTCTAGATAGGGTTGAAGGACTCGGTTCATCATGTCCATAAATGTAGCTGGTGCATTGGTCAAATCAAATGGCATAACCAAAAACTCATAATGTCCATAACGAGTTCGGAATGTCGTCTTATGAATATCTGCCTCTTTAACCTTGAGTTGATGATAATCCGATCTCAAATCAATCTTGGAGAAAACTGAAGCTCCTCTCAATTGATCAAACAGGTCATCGATTCTCGGCAATGGATACCTATTCTTGATCATCAATTTATTCAACTGCCTATAATCAATGCACATACGCATCGACCCATCCTTCTTCTTGACGAACAAAACCAGTGCTCCCTACGGAGACACACTCGGTCAGATAAATCCCCGATCTAACAATTCTTAAATTTGAGCTTTAAGCTTCGCTAACTCTTTCGGCGCCATTCTATAAGGAACAATGGACACCGGAGCTGTTCCGGGCAAAAGCTCAATACCAAACTCTACTTCTCGATCTGGAGGTAGACCCAGAAGTTCTTCGGGAAAGACATCTGGAAATTCCTTTACCGTTCTCACACCTTCCATCGATAATTCCTTGGTTTCCGAAGCACTAATGAAGGCTAGGAATGCTCCATACCCTTTCTAAACCATCTTTTCTTCCTTCAAAGTAGATACCACATTTGCCAAAAAGTTCCTTCGCTCACCAATCATAACTACCTCCTCATCATCCATAGTCCTTATCAACATCCACTTTTCAGCACAATCCAATTGGGCCCGGTGCTCCACCAACCATTCCATTCCCAAAATAAGATCGAACTCGCAAAAAGGTAATTCCATCAAATCTGCCAGAAATATTTCTTTTTGGATTTCTAAGGGCACGTCTCTAAACACTTTATTCACAATTACCGACTGTCCTAAAGGACTAAGTATCATCATCTCTCTATCGGTAATCTCAGATATATTATTCAGGTTTCTAGATATGGCACTAGCAACATACGAGTGGGTAGAGTCGATATCTATCAAAGCAGTAACAAGTACCTCAAAGATGAAGAACGTACCAGTTATCACATCAGGTGCATTGCCATCTTCCCGATGCCTAACCGTATAGACCAACCCCTGCTGTCTTGCCTCCGCGTTACCTCTAAAGCCATTTCCTCGACCCGGTACACCTTGACCACGTCCAACACCGTTACCACCACGACCTGGTCCACAGCCTCTCGGTGGCTATTGAGTGCCTCTAGCTGGCTGAGCATCAGGGTTACAAGCTTCTGGAGTCGTATCAGTCCGTCGAGGGCAATTCTTATACTGATGGTCTTTGGAACCACATTTATAGCAGACACTAGTTTTCCTCCAGCATTCCCCGGGGTGTCGCTTCCCACAGTCAGCACAGTTTCGACTCTGATTGGTAGTCACAGGTGCTCTAGCTTGAGCTGGCTCATCATTTCGGGGCCTCTTCTGGAACCTTTTAGCCGAGCCCGTGTACTTAATATCCATCTTGCCTCTAACTCTTTCCCGATTCTGGCGTTCTGAGTTCTTAGCCTCTTTGGCTATCTTGGCTTTCTCCACAAGCGAGGCAAAAGTCTGTACTTATTGTGGGGCTATCAGTACCCGTAACTCATCATTCAACCCATCTTCAAAGCGTACACAGCGCTCATGATCGGTCGATACTATAGTGCGAGGATAACGGCTCAAACAAAGAAATTTCACCTCGTAGTTGCCACCGTCTTATTTCCTTGAACCAAATTTAGGAATTCCTTCCTCCGAGCATCTACATAACTTGTCCCGACGTACTTCCCTTGGAAAGCAACTTTGAAGAAATCCCAAGTAATCAATGCAGCCTCGGTGCCTTCTCGAACCGTAAGCCACCACTGATACGCCTCGTCCCTTAGTAAGGACACAGCCCCTCTCAGTTTCTACTCGACAGTGCACTCCATATCATCCATAATCTGCTCTACAGCCTCCAGCCAATATTCCGCAACATTCGGAGCTACACTCGAGACACCTCTAAAAACCTTGACACCACTTGATTTAAGTCATTCCGAGATTGATCCACGGCTTGCTAGACCAGTTCTAACCTCAGTGACCCTTTCTAGGAATCGCAACATTGCTTGAGTCAAAGCATTATCCTCTCTCGTATGATCATGAGATCCAATCTTACTCCCAAGTGACACGGGTGCATCCATTTCTGGCATAAGACCCGACACTTCAGACGCCACCCTAGCACCTCGGCCTCTACCACGGCCACGTCTACCACGTCCACGTCCACGTCCTCTAGTGCTCATATTGGGTATTTCGGTTTAATCTTGATTACAAGTTTTATGAATCAATATACTATTTCAGCATTTATTAATGATATTTTATGAGATATAAGAGGTAAAGTTGTTTTCGCAATCACTTCTTATAGTCTCAATCCATACCATTTTCAACATCTAAAACTAGAAGTTCTATAGTGTTCCTATGGTCATATCATAATAATAAATATTTAATATACAAATACTTACTTGACTTGGTGCCGGATGCTCGTGGTGCCATACTACCTTTAACACATAAAATCTAGAAATTTAAACAGTTTTTAAACAAAATTTGTTGTTAAACCCAAGCCACAGCCGAGTTTTGAAACGAGCTCTGATACCATAAAATGTTGTAACACCCCAAACCTGGCCTATGCGTTAAGACCAGACTTGGCATGCCACACAATTCGAACTTACGTCCAGTCATCAATGCTTTTAATGAAAAAAATTTTCAAAACGATTTTTGAAGACGGAGTTTATCAAAAATCGAGATTTATTTGAAAACCATGATTTAAAACATGAGAGTTTACAATTTGATTTTCAGAGAAATAATTGGTTAAAAACTTAAATAATTGGTTGAAATAAATTTATAAAAAAGTTTTCACAGGAATTTTACGAGTAAGTGATATTTAAGAAAAACCCTTTTTATACGTAAGTTTAAGAAAACATTTATAAGAATTAAACAGCCCCATTTAAGTAACTAAAACATATTAAAATCCATCCACGAATAAAAATTCATAAAAATAATACCAAAGGCCTTATTACATCGCAATTGAAATAGTACTTAGATAAAAAAAATACTTAAAAGAAGTTCAAAGTTTTTATAACTCATCATTCGTAGTATGTCCTCCACACGAAGTCATCCCCAGCCCAAGCCTCCATCAATTGTCATTACCTGAGAAGGGTAAGAAAACGGGGTGAGTTACTTAGAACTCAGTGTGTAACCCACTTACCGTGTCTACTGGGCCATAACCATATAAATATATATTTGGGCTTGAGCCTATTTACAAATGTGCATTATATAAATCGAATAAAAATGCATGTGATATGCAATTCCCAACCAAGCCTAATTTCCATCCGCTACACACCACCCGTACCAACCATCACACCTGTGGGAATCAAGTCAACCCACCCCGCCAACACACCAATCGACGGCATAAAGCCATTTTAAAAATTGTGGTTAAACCACCGAACTAGATTGTGGCAGAGCCACTCGAACTAGATTGTGGCAGAGCCACGCGAACTAGATTTTGGCAACAGGCCTTTCTTCTCTTCATCAATTTTCCCAACCCATGCAATCATGTATATATATAAAACATAACAATACATTCACATGATAAATTTTAACAAAAGGCCCATATATCGATCTAGCATTTTTTGGCCCATATATCGATCTAGCAGTTTTTTTTTTCAAATTTGCCCATATAGCAAATTATCAAATTGACCCATATAGCAATTTATCAAGTTGGGCCATATAACAAATTATCAAGTTGGGCCCATACAGCAATTTATCAAGTTGGTCCATATAGCAATTTATCAAATTGACCCATTAAGGGTATTTTCGTAATTCGGTCCATAAGGACATTTCGTAATTCAGCCTATTAGGGGCATTTTAGTAATTTGGCCCATAAGGGCGTTTTTATAATTCGGTAATCGTACCCACTAAGGGCAATTCGGTAATTTACCCTCTAAAGGTATGATGGTAATTTTCGCAACCTAGGCTTAATTACTAATTTGGGACATAAAAATCAAAACTGTCCATCTGCGTCGTACTGACCAAACTGACTATAACTTGAGTTGGGAAACTCAAAATTTAGATCCGTAAATTTTTCCTGAAACTAGACTCATATAACTTCTTACTGTAATTTTTCCAGAATTGTTTGCTAAGCCAATTAGTACAGTTTATTCTTCAAATTATCCCTTGTTTCACTGTTTGATAGTTCTGCCCTCTCTTCACAAAATCTCAGATATCTTATTCTACAGAACTCAAATACTGGTTTCGTTTATCCAAATAAAAATATACTCAATAAGGATTCTAATAATATAGACCATGTCTCGTAATTATTTTTCTACAATTTATAGTGATTTTTCCAGGTCAGAACAGAGGATCTCGAAATCACTCTAAACCAATCTCACAAAAATCTAAAAATCTCAAAATATACTAATCCTTTGCTTTCTCTATTTCTTTTATAAGAAAATAGACTCAATTATCTTTCAATTCATGTCTCCTTCACTTTCAAATTCAATTTCTAGAATTTTTGGTGATTTTTGAAAATCACGTCACTGCTGCTAACCAAAACTGTTTTATTGCAAAGTATGGTTTCGACTACGAACATATGTACGCCCGAGTGGTCATAGATGCCGATTTCAGGTTTTCTTTGGTATTTCAACCAAATCACAGAACATTCATGTAAAATTTCAAAGAAGTGTGAGATTACACATAATTTCAAACATGTATTTGGAAGGGTATGAGATTACACACCTTGATTAGGATTCCCTAAGAACCACTCTTCGTTGCCCCTAGAACAATACCAACCAAAAGTTAGCCTCGTATTTTCAAAAGATTTCGTATCACTCACACTTGAATCACTTACCACTATATCCGAAGGTAGAATATATCGAGTGATTCGTCCCTAAAACATATAGTCGATTATTTCAAATTATTACTCCGTTAGCAACCAATCAAATATTGAATAATATCAATAATCCATAAGAACTCCTTACCTTATTAATATTGGACCAACTTTCCCCCACTTGACTTATGGCTAGAATGATACACGGCCATCCACTTAGAACATGATTTAATCGAAGAAAAGAGTGTCTACCCAAATGAGAAAGAATTTATGAAGGAGTGATTATGGATTAGAGGTTCGGTATTGACTTGAAGTTGTAGCAATGCTAGGAGAAGTTGGAGAAAAGAACACAAAAGGATGCCAAAAGAAAATTAAGCCTATCAAGCACCAAAAATCCTACCAAATGACTAAAACAAATTCAGCTACCCTCTCCTTCACCTCAATCGTCCATGCCTTTGCAAATAAGCCAAAATTTACCAACCCAAAACTTTAAAAAAACAAAAAAAAAAAACCAACATGCTCCCTAATTCACTTTCCATCATTCCTTTTTTCTCACCTACTCCATTATTTCAAATTCCATCATTATTATTATTCTTTTATTTCTTTTTCCTTTCTTTTTCCTTGTTTTCCTCCTTACCTTATCTTTTTAGTCATCATTTCATTTTTCTTTTATTTCATTCCTTTAATGATGTCATGGATGACACTTGGAAGAGCATATAAAAATAAATCCAAAATTTGCAAAAGATGATATTTGAACCCCTTCCCTCCATGCTCTCCACTTGATGCCATAACCTCTTTACCAATAGTTCATTTATGTTAACAATTTACTCACTTATTTCCATAAGCTTTGATGCCTCTTACTATCTCTCCTTAATAGGCTTAAACACCAACTTTCACTAAGGCCCAACTTGAACCCAAAACTTCATAGAACCCCGTAACTTTCTAAAATCACTTATCTAATAAGTCCAATTTACAATATTACCGTTCTCATATTCTCAAAACTTTTAAAACGCTTCTACGCTCAAGGTCTAATGGGCCCAATTCTACTAAGCCCAAATCCGGGATGTTACAATCAAGGTTAGTCAAATAGACAAACACAAATATATATACATAGAAGACTCTAACATGGAATGCTTTTGGTAGTATTTAGTATTTTGTATGTGTTATTGAGTTACTCTTCCGGTGTTTACTTGATTATCTTCTACAATAAATCGGCTTCAACTTTTGTTTTCATTTATGTAATTTGCTTATTTTGTTATATATTGTATATTCTAGTTAGAGCTGAGATTCTAGGACCGCAACGGAGCTCTTTTATGATTTTCCCCTTTGATTTTGAGATTCTAAAAATTTAAATAAGAACATCAGGATGCTAATGAGATAATATAAAGAGCTGATATAACCTGGAGAAAACATAATTTATAATGCTTTATTCTATGTACCACGTGTGAAGAGATGTGTCTTAGAATATTGCATTAATATGTTATCTTAAATGAATTTATTTACCCTGTCATATGTAGGGCTGCAGTTATATCATGTCATCTTTCATGGAATATTGGGTGGATCAGAGCAAAGTGATTTTGTTGCTAGTTGAGGCCATAGGTGAGGGTTGGTTTGTTATGGAAGAGTCAAAGTATTTGTGCTCTTATGTTTATGGATGATAGAGAGTACCAATCAAAGAAACAATGGAGCTTGCCTTCATTTCTTATCCACAATATATTTGATTCTGTCTCAATTACTATTGCTATCTACTAGGTTGTCAATTGAAATTCAACTCTTATTGCTAGTAATCATATAATAGAATGAATTGGGTCTACCGCCTTCGTATGATGCTCAAATTTCCAAGGCAAACAAGCTTTTGGTAATAAGCAAGTTCCCTAATCAACGATCATTTAGGTTTTACATAACAGCTGCATTAGCATCAATATCCATTACACTTTTTTCCCTAGAAACTATTTGAAACCAGCGATTCAATGAAAAGAAAAAACCAAACTCATGTTATGGATCTGGTGTAAAGCTGACAGTGGCTGATATCAAATAATATGTTTATTAAGTTGCCATTGCTAGTTTATGTAATTCCATTTGGATTTCCTATTTCTTTCCTGAAACTAATATTATTTTTGGAATCTAGATTTGCATGCTGATATTTTCTTTTGTGTGACAAGTGACAACCGGTTTTGCATGATTAATAGGCTTTTATCATTATGTTATTAATTATGTGATCATTTGCTACCCACTCCCAAGCATTATTTTCTCTAAACTCCAATACTATCAAGCCTATTCTTGTTGCTTCCACTTATTTGCTTTTATAGGCATTATGAGAATGTTCAGGTTGAAGAAAAGTTGCGCGTAGACAAACACATGGATAGATTGATGCTTGTAGTTAGAAAACTTAAGCATGCAGCTTAAACAAAGTTTTCCACGTTGAAGTAAACTTCTCTTGTGCTTTTGAGCCTGCATAGATGGTTTTTTTTCTTGTTAATTCAAAGTAATGACCCTAGAATTGTGTCCTTTGTCGCCTCATGCTGTACCATGTTACACTTTGTCCAATTAATCATCTCTCGAGGCAGATATGGAGATCCTTGTAAGAACTAGCAGTGACTCTGATTGCTATCTTTTCCTTCTCAATTTCAATATTTTGCTAGCTATCTAGATAGGTTTCCAAGTTTCAAAGATAACCACGACTTTTGGTTGGTTTTCAATGTGATACTTACGACCAGATACAAACCCTTGATGGTTCTAAACCATTTAGATTTAAATTATTAGGTAAATTGCTACTTTGCTGAGTATTAGAATCTACAGAAAAAGTGTTGATAGTTTTTATCTTTTTGTATATAAAAATGAGCTTAGTGTATTAGAATTATTTAGTAGTTGCATAGAAGTTGTGCTCTTAAGTAGCTTATGCATCTTGATGTAGTAAACTTGTTCTGTTTAGTGTTGTAATGTTAAAATACAGGTATACGGTTTATTGTTTCTAAACCCAGATTGATGCTTGTAGTTAGATCCTATTGAGATAAGACCACTAATTACCACTGTATTGTTCTTCCAAATATCTATCTAATGGGAACAATAACGCTGGTTTTTGGAATGGGTCTTTATGAGCTCTTTGTTTGCAACCTTGATATTGCAAAAACACAATCGAAGGAAAAGGCCACATCAACATCAAATCTCTTTGGATTGTTTGCTTTAAAGGTCAGACAAAATTTTTTATCTTTCTAGTTTTGGTCATGAGGATCTTTTATACTACTTGATTTATTTAATTGGTGGAAGAAAGAAAAATACTTGTGGAAAATTTGAAGTTATCACATGCATGTAGTAGCTTGTCAATATAATTTCATTTGTACCAGGAATGACCAAGATGGTTGGAAATAAAATCAGTGAGTGAACTGAAAACCAAACTTGGGCATGTAATAGTGATGCTTCTTCTGATAGGATTTTTTGACAAATGCAAGAAGGCTGTTGTACACTCTACACAGGATTTGCTTTGCTTCTCAGCTTCTGTCCTACTATCCTCCAGTTGCCTATTTTTGCTATCTAAGCTCAATGGCTCTACATGAGACTTTTGATTCTTCTCTTCTCTTCTGCTTCATTCAATAAAGAGGATAGTTAGGCAAAGCTATGTATGTAAGATATATGTTAGAAACAAGGAGTGGATCCTGCTTGTTTGTTAATACACGTACTGATGTATGCATTGGGATGTATTATTTGTAGACTATAGATATAATAAAACATATTTGAAAAGTATCTTATCTTATTGTTTGAAGAGGTTGGATGACACTAAAAGAGTAGTTGATTAGTTATAGACAATGGAAATATATCTAGCTTGGTCATTCGACAAACAAGTTTTAATAGTTATTGCAACAATAGTTTTGCATAATTACATTCAAAGACATGCTTGGTCAAATGATGAGGATTTTCGACAATTTGAGAATATATCCGACATGCCAATCTCTTCAGGCCATTTTGATAGAGGTGAATCGAGTTCTTCTAACAGCGAAAGTGGCCTTGAAATTGCAATGTTAAGGGAAACTATTGTAAATAGTTTAATGAATCAATATTTGTAAAAAAAAATTGTATCATAACCTAATTTCTAGTAGTAATGAAATTTGTTATGTCTTATGTTACTATATATTTTTTATTTAAAATCATTCATTTAGATACTTTAAATTTAATTCAAGTATAATGTTACTATTTGGGAAAAATATTTATCAATGTTATAAAAGAATATTTAACTATAAAAATTAAAAATAATTTTAATTTTATCTAATAAATAATTTAAATTGATTATATAATTCATTAAAATATTTATAATAAAATATTAAAAGATACATTTTAATAATTTATTAAATGAATTTATAAATTCACATATTTTAATAATTTTATATAAGTAAAATAATTTAAAAACTTCTATTATATATCAATTCTAATCTAATATCCTTAATAGTCATTTTTTATTTTCACCTCACCACTACAACTGCGTTTGAATCCAAACACACACTCCACCGCTGTTTTTAATCTCACTGTTACAGTGTCCAATCTCACCGCTACAGTAATTAATCTCACCGCCACCGCTGTTTTTAACCTTACCGGAGGTAAACACACCACCCATTAATATCTCAAGAATTATTCTAATGAAAAAGAATGCAGTGTAGGATATGTTTTTGTAAAACTGATATGTTTTCTTTTTCAAATATAAACTTTAAAGAATTTTTAAAATATAAAAATAAGAAATATATATACATAATTTTAAAATGTATATAATTTTTAAAATATAATTAAAAATATAAATAAAATAATTAAATATATAAATAATGAAAAAGTATATAAAATATAAAAATATATAAACTCTAAAATTATATATAAAACATATATATGAAATAATTAAATGTTATTTGCGAAATAAAAAATTGTAAAGAAGACGAGATGTTATCAGTGAGTTGTTGGAAGGGAAGTCAATATACCTTATTCCTTTCAATTTTTCTGGAGAATTTGATATATTTAGAAAGGAACAAATTCGTTTTCATAATTTACTTTTACTTGTTCACTTTAATTTTCTTTGTATGGTTATGTTTAAAAATTTTAAAAAAAATTACAGAAAATAAAAAAAACTAAAATTATTTTTTTTTAATTTAACTCAAACAAACATATTCGATTCAATTCGAGTTCTATCTCACTCGACTTGATTCAAAAAAAATTTCAAATCGAATTAAGATGATTTAATATGATTCTTCAGCTTGATTAACTCGAAATTTTTTCATTTGATTCGATTCTATTTAATTTGATAGAACGCTCACCCCTAATAGATCGCCTGCCAAGACTTTCCCTCACCCTCTCCCAAGAAAGGTGTTTGGAGCTGAGGGTGAACCAACTGGAAACAAGGGTTATTCAATGACACCGACCACGTTCAGAATTGTTAGTGAAGGTAGAATTCTTTTTTTCTTAATAGTATATATTTAGGATGAAATGTGAAGTTTCATAGTAGAAACTTTTATGTTAGGTAACACTATTTATAAAATTATATATTTTTATTTTATAAATAATATTATTTGTTAAAAAGATCATATGTATCGAATTTGTTTAAGGTAATAATGTTAAAAACAAATTATAAATAGATAATTATAAGTTTAAAGTTTTCAATTGTTTAATTTTATTTTTATGAAATATTAAGAAGTATTTAAAATTTGTTTTTTCTTTAAAATATGTTGAAAATTAAAAATTTTTTAAACCATTTTTAGTGTGGGAAAAATATTTTTAATTTTGTTAACAATATAATTTTACTCTAATTTTTAAAAAAATTATAAATATGTATGATAAGAGTATTATAGACGTAAATATTATACATCTCTTTTTATGTTATTCTTTAAAAAAAATTTAAATTTAAATAAATAATATTTAAATTTTATATAATCTCAGTAGTAATTAAAAAATTAATCCTTTTTTTTTTTGTAAATGGCATACTTTGTATCCAATTAGTTGATTAAAATTAAGCCATCTTTTCAGATCATATATGCATAATTTGCATGAATTTATACACTGTTTATGTCGAAACTATTTTTTTGTTGATTTTAAAAAAACAGGTATCGACTTTAAAAAATGAAAAATTCGGGAGTCGCCACTCATCTGTCAAATTTTCAATCTTTTTTTAATGCATCCATTTGTCAAAAAGAATAAATTATATTATTATAAAAACAGGGTTACCATAAGAGGATTTTGTTGGTATGGCTATCCATCTACTATATCTTTATAATCATTTGCAATTATATTTATAAATGACAAAAAGGTTTAAAAATAAAGGGGAGCATATTGGCCAAATTGTAGTTTTTATGAAACATAACTACGACTTTCCTGCATGATATTTCAATCTGTTGACGTTGAACGCTTGTGAAAGTTGAGAAGGAAAAAAAAATGGCAGTTTATATCCATAAAACTTTTTGCCATTAAATGATTTCATTACCAACTTTGCGATGGCACCTACAACTTTGCCTCCTTTCTCTTCTATGTTTTGGGGAAACGCCGGAAGTTTTCTAAGTGAATATATTTTAGGTGGATTAACTAAACGTGTAACCTCTGCAACCTGGTCTAGACGTAGACTTGAATTAAGAAGATTATATTAATCATTGCAATGGGCCAATAAGTTATTGAATTTTTAAAAATCGTCATTTTAAAATATTTGTTTAATTTAGCAAAAAACTTAGTTTATTTTCAGAAAAAAATCTTACGAGTTATCAAAACCGGTTTAACATAACTAACCTATGTAACGGTGACTCCTTTTTGAAAACTTAATCAATTACCAAGTTATTAATTACTCACAATTCTAATCATAACTTAGCAACATAAAAGTGATATCAACTTACGTTTTTAATAAAAAAACGGGGTTCATGCATAATTATATTCATAATTCAAAGTTATAAGCTCAAATTAAATGTCATGCAAGCTATAAAATAAATCACAAGTCCTATGTCTCATGCCACAATTCAAAATAAAATAATACAATCTTTGAAAAATAAAATATCAAATAATTAGCCTAAAATATTTTAATAAATAAAAATCGAGCTGAGACCCTCCGGATATCATGTCCATGTCCTAACTTGTTAAATTATCTATAGATATTGATATAAGAGGGGAGTGAACCATGAAGCTCAGTTTGAGTTCCATCACAAGAAAAGCAATGCAAAGTAATAAACCAAGCATATAATAGCAGTGTTCAGTATAGTAACAATCACATAGCATAATAAAAATTGGCAGTTCATTCAAGCATGTTTATGGGTGCCAATGTAATGAAATTTCAGTTTAATAGTAAAGAAAAGTCCTACCCCAATGCTACACTCCACAGTAAGAGTTCCCCAAAACTCTTATATCTCGGGCACTCCAGTTTGTGAATGAACCACAAGTGTTGTTGGTTAATATGCTGCCAGTGGTTGTGAATAAGCAACGAGTTTGCAAATAAAAGTTGCTACTAGAAGTTTTGAATGAACTACCAGTGTTTGAAGGTTAATACGCTACTAGTAGGTTGTGAATACACAACAAGTTTGCAGATAAAAGTTGCCAGTATGTTTGTGGACAAACCACCAATGTTTGTAGATAAATTGCCAGTACTTCCTCCTTTCAAAGCGTCCCACCCCATGCAATGCAGTATGACATGTTATTAATAGTACAACACAAAAACAGTAGATATGTTTAGCATATATTCAAGTTAAGAATAGTAGTAGACATGTATGTCATGTTTTTTGGTTCATCAATAATAGTAGGCATGTTGTTCATGCAAGCAATAACACAATGATTCTAGTATCAGTAATAATTTATTAGTAATCTCGTCATAGAAGGCATGTACTAATTACAACTCATGCATATATATAGCAATAATTTAGTCAATCAAATTATGGATTCCAACATTATTCATAATATCAGGGACTCAATTAAAGAGATAAAATTCTAGAAATAGTTCAAGGATCATGTAGGGACTAAATTGAACAGTTTATGAAAATTTTGGGCAAAATAATAAAACAAGGGACGCATGGCCGTCTTTGAAGCTATTGGTCGTGTGGAGGGGTTACACAAAATTGTTGTAACACCCCTAACCTGTACCAGACGCCGGACTGGGGTTAAGAGGCATTACCTAACAATCAAAATATTTTATGATCATTTCACATTCACTAGCCATACATCATCAATTCATAGTCACACATCAACAATAAGTCCTTTTCTTAGGTCTACGAGACCTTAAACATGCTTTAGATAAGGTTCAAGACTAAACCGATCTCGTATAAATTTTTTCAAAAACATTGAAAATTTTCTAAGTTACAGAGGTCACACGCCCGTGTGAATAGGCCGTGTGCCCCACACGAGCACCAGACACGCCCATGTGTCCAGGCCATGTGAAACAGGGAATACATACTAACTTAGGTCGCATAGTCGGCCACACGCCCATGTGCTAGCCCATGTGCCCCACACGGCCAGTAGACACGCTTGTGTGTCTAAGCCATGTAACTCACTGACTTGATTAAATTAAGCATTAGGGGTCACAAGGTTGAGTCACACGCCCGCGTGCTTATCTTGTGGCACCTAAATAGGCTATTTTTAAACCACTTTTTTCACCTAAGTCACATGCATCTTAAGGCATCCAAATTGTACCAAATATACAACTAAATATGCTACCAAAAGAGACCATTTCCAGCATAAATCATACCATATTGAATCAATACATTTCATTTCTCAAATCTAAATCATTTCTTAACCAAAACATATACCAAAACTAGCATGAATCATTTACCATCTTTAACATTTTTCATGTCTCAAATTCAAACTAAATAACCAACCATGTAACATCCTAAATTAGGGGTTGTGTGTTTGGAGCATAACACAAGTGTTAGTAGGCTTTAAGAGGGGTTTGGATGTGTTTTAGGGGTTCTTAAAGCTCTAGGATAAAAAGGGAGTGTTTTGGAAATTTTTGAAAATTTTAGGTTAAAAGTGGAAATTGGGTGAAGGAACCCTTAAGGAAAAATTTCGTGAGTTATGGACATGAAATTGGGCTTAGTAAAGTGGCTGGGATGCTGCTTTAAGGGCCTTGGAGGATTTCACAGGAGGGAAGGGGTTCGAGTAGCGCGGGGCGCATCTGGGGTTTTTATTTTTGCGCCTGGAAGGGGAGCAAGGTCAAGGAGGCTTTAAATATTTTTGTGGCGGGTTTATGTCACACTTGACGCCTTGGCCGAGTGGGTAAGGGCGTTGCTCGAGGGCTACAGCTTGGAGGACTCACGTTCGAGTCCTGATGGAAGCGCTTGACGTTTTCATTTTCGGCTTTTGGCTTTAATGCGAAGGAAGCTAGCGAAGGAGTGTTTAAAAGAAAAAACGATGAAATTATGTCATGAAAGGAGTCAGTAGTAGGAGTGGCTGGAGGCGTGGGGCTTCTCCAGCAGGTCTGGGGTTCGAAACCCAGAAGCAGCGCATGGGTTTTTCTTTTTGTGCAGGCGTGGGTAGTGGCCTGCATGGGGCATGCACGCGTGGGGGGTGTTATTTTATGATTGTTATTTTATGATTTTAAGTATGGGGAGTTTTAATTATTTTATTTGAAGTATGGGTTATATTTTTGTTAGTTTTATTTTATTTTGTTTTATTATTTTAATGGTGATGGGGTAGTTGTTATATTATTATTATTATTATTATTATTATTATTATTATTATTTTATGTATGAAAGATGGGTTAGTGATGGGGAGTTTTATTTTATTGTTGTTAGGAAGTATGGGTTAGTTTGATTATTTTATGTATGGTGATAGGGTAGTAATGGGGGATAGAATAAACAATGTGTTTTGGTAATTGATGTTAGAAATTAGCAAAAAGGGAGAGCATGGTCGGCCTTGTGTTTAGCAAAGTAAAAGCATGGCTGAAATACATTGTTTTGTTTTCCTTCCCCTCCAATCTGTGTTTGGCCGAATGTGGTTTTCCTAAGGGCCTTCATTTCGGTTTTCAAGTCAGCAAGGGAGGTGCCAAATCCTTCTTTTTGTTCTTCTTTTCTTTGGGAATTTCTTCTTGGCCAAAAATAGTTCTCTAACCTTGTTCAATTCCCTTTATTTTCTACTATAGTTTTAGCCGAATATCAACACAGAGTAGACCTTTTTGTTGGTCCTTCTTCAATCGTCTTTGAGTGTTCAAGGAGGTGTCAAAATTGTTAAGTCACCAAGCCTCTCTAATATTAGGCTACTGCCGAATCTTTCAACCCCTTATCCTCTTTTCTATTTCGCAATCTTGAGGTTGATTCCCTGAGGGTGGTACCATCGATCCCTTGCTTTGTTGTTTTAAGCATTAGTGTTGAAGGAAGGAAGCTTTAAGGGAGCTCTCGGGTTTTTCTTGAATATTCAAGGTAAGCGTTATGTAATTTCGGTCATGGGCCATTATTCATGGGATTATGTGCTAGCCGATTTTAACATATGGTTTATGTAGGGATTTCAACTACGCAAAGATCTAGTATCAGCTTTCGGGTTTCAGTGAGGTGAGTGGTTGTTGACTTTCGGTCTTAGGCCACATTTTGGGTATAAATGGTTGACCAATTTGACCATGTTGGATTAGGGGCTAATCGACAGCAATAATCAGAGTATCAGGGATTCTAGATCGTGTTAGATTCGAGTAGTACGAAAGTTCGCTAGAAAAATCAGGTGTGTGATTAACCCACTGTTTTCCGGGTGTATGATATGTATGCGACTTGTATATGTGTGTAGTTAGCCTACTGTTTTTCGAGATTTATGTGATATTTGCATGTGTATGATTAACCCACCGTTTTCTGGGTTTTTGCTATTATCTGTATGTGTTGATTGTGTACTAACAAGTGCAGTAAAAGTTATGAGATGGATACCCTTAAAGGGGTATGTCGATAATCTGGTAAGTACCAAACCTATTGATATGTGATTATTAATATGAATATGTGTTACGAATATGCTTGATGAACATGCTCATGCATCATTTTATTATATCATTATTCATGTTACATGTGCATGGGTGGGATATGAAAGAAGGTACGGATGTACTTCGAGTACGTGGTTTGATGTTAGCCTTGAGCTACATCGTGGATTGACGTTGACTGAGGTCACGTTGTGGATTATTTGCGATTAAGTTCGCGTGGTTTGATGAGTAGCTCTGTGCCTCATCGTGGTTGATATCGGCTATGTGCCATATCATGGTTGATGAGTGACTGTGTGTCCCATCGTGGTTTTGGTGTTAGCTACGGCTACATCGTGGATTGGTGCTGACTGAGGTCGCGTTGTGGATTTTTGTGTTTAACTGCACGTGGTCGGCATTGATTGCCTTTTGGACTGAAAAGGAGAGGGTGACTTGATAATCCCCTGGTGTGTGGTAGGCTGGACAGGGGGTGTGTAGCGGATAGACCCTAGGTTTGGGTTGGGCTTCATAATTGCTTAACCTTGCATAATTATATTTGATATGTGGATTATTGTGAAAATGGGCCAAGCCCAGTTGATATGTGGATTATTGTGAAAATGGGCCAAGCCCGATTGATATGTGGATTAATGTGGAAATGGGCTAAGCCCAGTATGTGGAAACTATGTGGTTAATTACCTTGTCACTTGATAAGTGATTGAATATGGGCCGAGCCCAGAATGTGTAATATGTGATTATGATATTATTATCTGATTTATGGGTTAGCATGTGGTATAACATGTGGGTGAAATTCAGTGGTTTAATTACACACTGAGTCTGTGTGACTCACCCAATTTTTCTCAACCTCGCAGGTGATGTGATGCTTGGACCGGGTCGGAGTGGATACAAAGGTGGCCATGCAGAAGCGAATTTTCATGCAAAAAGGATATTGTGTTTTATTAACTAAGTATTTATATTTCCAGTATTTTGATTAAGTGTTTATTTTAGTAAGGCCCATTAAAGTACTTAAGTATTTTTATTAAGTATCTTTATTATTATGTTCTATTATGGATGGACAATTTAAATGTTGATTGCAAATGATTTTACTTTCTTAAGTATGTATAATAAAGTTTTAATCCCAGAATTTAGTAACAACGTAATTTATTTCGAAATTTTAAATACTCAAAGTTTTCTTTCCTAAAAACAATAAAATTTTATATACTTTACCTACAAGTAAGAATGTTTTTCGAACGTTTTTCCTCAGTGGCATTTCAAATTCGGTCGTAGTGAATGAGCTGGGTTTGGGGTACTACATTTTGGTATCAGAGCCCGGTTCAAAACTCGGCTTTAAGGTTTTGGGCCCAAAAATAGTTTTTAAAGATGGGCTTTTCAAAATATGGACTTTTATTTCAGGTTTGTTCTGGCATGGCACCTGTACCTCCGACCCGAAGTCCACCTGGTAAGTACCTCTGACTATTGAGGTGATTAGAATTTGTGAACTGTATGGGCTAGATGGGCTCGTAGATTAGTGAACTTGAACTAAAACTTTGTATGATCGAAAGAACCACTTCTAGAACTTCTTTTCATAAAATTGTTCGCGGTTAATCAGTGGAACAAAAATACTAATGCATAAAACGTCTTAATCAGATTAAATCGCGACGTTAGAAATGAGTTCTAGGGGGCGTGGTCGTAGTGGACGCGGTAGAAGTAGAATGGCAGTATCGGAACCGGTAGGGTCTGGCCATGGGTCAGAAAACGAAGTGCCGCCGCCAGCAGTGGACGCAGAGGATCGAAATCAGACGGAAGAAGATGACGCAGTATCGCAAGCTATGTTACGAGTGCTAGAACGTGTGGCAGGAGCTAGTGCGAGAAATGGAGCTCGAAAGTCAGTATCGGAAAAGCTTAGGTCGAACGGAGCCGAGATCTTCATAGGAGTATCGGGAGTAGCTCCAAATGTAGCGGAGTATTGGTTGGAGGCAGTCAAAAGAATCATGGACGATTTGGACTGTACTGATGAGGAAAAGCTGAAAGGTGTTGTCTCATTGCTCCGAGATGAAGCTTATCGATGGTGGCTCACTGTCAAGCAAGGTGTTCCGGCAGATCGACTGGATTGGGAATATTTTAAGCTTAAGTTTGAAGGGAAGTACGTTGGAGCTAGCTACTTAGACTCGCAGGGGAAGGCATTTCTAAACTTGGTACAAGGAAGTATGTCGGTAGCGGAGTATGAGGCAAAATTTGTGCGGTTAAGTCAGTACGCCAAAGGGATCGTGGCTACTGATTACGAGAGGTGTGTCCGGTTCGAAGATGGGCTACGAGACGAGTTGCGAGAGTTGATTGCTCCACACAGACAAAGAGACTTCGCCATTCTAGTGGAGAAAGCTCGGATCGCTGAAGAAGTTAAGAAGACTGTAAGAGAGAACCGAGAAAAGAATAAGAATGGGAATAAGAGGAGTTTTGAACCGTCAGCATCGTTTAGAGATATTCAGAAAAGACCAAGGATTGAGAATTCGATACGTGTACCAGCACTAGTTGCTGAGGATCGGAGTCGTTTATGTGCCCAGTGTGGAAGAGCTCATTTAGGAGAATGTTGGGGAAAGAGTAAGCAATGTTTCCGTTGTGGATCTAAAGCTCATTTGGTTAAGAAATGTCCTCAAGTGATGGATAGGGCTCGAGGTCAAGGACGTGAAACCCCAAGAAGAGGTGCTGAAGGTTCAGATGCAAGATGAGATAGCGGGTATGTTCCCTAATTCTGGAATCTCTTTATTGCCTGGATTGTTATGAGATAGTTCGTGTTTGTATGCTAGCGAAGTGTATGGAACTTGAATACAAATCTTGAGATAGTATCTAAGGAATGTGTTAGTTTTGTTAGGATCAGAGTGCGCAGCATAAGCGTAGTGCGGTGAATTGAAATGTACGGATGTTCGTTAGTAAGTAATTTCGAGGACGAAATTATTTTTAAGGGGGTAGAATTGTAACATCCTAAATTAGGGGTTGTGCGTTCGGAGCATAACCTAAGTGTTAGTAGGCTTTAAGAGGGGTTTGGATGTGTTTTAGGGGTTCTTAAAGCTCTAGGATAAAAAGGGAGTGTTTTGGAAATTTTTAAAAATTTTAGGTTAAAAGTGGAAATTGGGTGAAGGAACCCTTAAGGAAAAATTTCGGGAGTTATGGACATGAAATTGGGCTTAGTAAAGTGGCTGGGACGCTGCTTTAAGGGCCTTGGAGGATTTCGCAGGAAGGAAGGGGTTCGAGTAGCGCGGGGCGCATCTGGGGTTTTTATTTTTGGGCCTGGAAGGGAAGCAAGGTCAGGGAGGCTTTAAATATTTTTGTGGCGGGTTTATGTCACACTTGACGCCTTGGCCGAGTGAGGGCGTTGCTCGAGGGCTGCGGCTTGGAGGACTCGCGTTCGAGTCCTGATGGAAGCGCCTGACGTTTTCATTTTCGGCTTTTGGCTTTAATGCAAAGGAAGCTAGCGAAGGGGTGTTTAAAAGAAAAACCGATGAAATTATGTCATGAAAGGAGTCAGTAGTAGGAGTGGCTGGAGGCATGGGGCTTCTCCAGCAGGTCTGGGGTTCGAAACCGAGAAGCAGCGCATGGGTTTTTCTTTTTGTGCAGGCGTGGGTAGCGGCCTGCATGGGGCATGCACGCATGGGGTGTTATTTTATGATTGTTATTTTATGATTTTAAGTATGGGGAGTTTTAATTATTTTATTTGAAGTATGGGTTATATTTTTGTTAGTTTTATTTTATTTTGTTTTATTATTTTAATGGTGATGGGGTAGTTGTTATATTATTATTATTATTATTATTATTATTATTTTATGTATGAAAGATGGGTTAGTGATGGGGAGTTTTATTTTATTGTTGTTAGGAAGTATGGGTTAGTTTGATTATTTTATGTATGGTGATGGGGTAGTAATGGGGGATAGAATAAACAATGTGTTTTGGTAATTGATGTTAGAAATTAGCAAAAAGGGAGAGCATGGCCGGCCTTGTGTTTAGCAAAGCAAAAGCATGGCTGAAATACATTGGTTTGTTTTCCTTCCCCTCCAATCTGTGTTTGGCCGAATGTGGTTTTCCTAAGGGCCTCCATTTCGGTTTTCAAGTCAGCAAGGGAGGTGCCAAATCCTTCTTTTTGTTCTTCTTTTCTTTGGGAATTTCTTCTTGGCCAAAATTAGTTCTCTAACCTTGTTCAATTCCCTTTCTTTTCTACTATAGTTTTAGCCGAATATCAACGAAGAGTAGACCTTTTTGTTGGTCCTTCTTCAATCGTCTTTGAGTGTTCAAGGAGGTGCCGAAATTGTTAAGTCACCAAGCCTCTCTAATATTAGGCTACTGCCGAATCATTCAACCCTTTATCCTCTTTTCTATTTCGCAATCTTGAGGCCGATTCCCTGGGGTGGTACCATCGATCCCTTGCTTTGTTGTTTTAAGCATTAGTGTTGAAGGAAGGAAACTTTAAGGGAGCTCTCGGCTTTTTTTTGAATATTCAAGGTAAGCGTTATGTAATTTCGGTCATGGGCCATTATTCATGGGATTATGTGCTAGCCGATTTTAACATATGGTTTATGTAGGGATTTCGACTACCCAAAGATCTAGTATCAGTTTTCGGGTTTCAGTGAGGTGAGTGGTTGTTGACTTTCGGTCTTAGGCCACATTTTGGGTATAAATGGTTGACCGATTTGACCATGTTGGATTAGGGGCTAATCGACAGTAATAATCAGAGTATCAGGGATTCTAGATCGTGTTAGATTCGAGTAGTACGAAAGTTCGCTAGAAAAATCAGGTGTGTGATTAACCCACCGTTTTCCGGGTGTATGATATGTATACGACATGTATATGTGTGTAGTTAGCCTACTGTTTTTCGGGATTTATGCGATATTTGCATGTGTGTGATTGACCCACCGTTTTCCGAGTTTTTGCTATTATCTGTATGTGTTGATTGTGTACTAACAAGTGCAGTAAAAGTTATGAGATGGATACCCTTAAAGGGGTATGTCGATAATCTGGTAAGTACCAAACCTATTGATATGTGATTATTAATATGAATATGTGTTACGAATATGCTTGATGAACATGCTCATGCATCATTTTATTATATCATTATTCATGTTACATGTGCATGGGTGGGATATGAAAGAAGGTACGGGTGTACTTCGAGTACGTGGTTTGATGTTTGCCTTGAGCTACATCGTGGATTGACGTTGACTGAGGTCACGTTGTGGATTATTTGCGATTGAGTTCGCGTGGTTTGATGAGTAGCTCTGTGCCTCATCGTGGTTGATATCGGCTATGTGCCATATCGTGGTTGATGAGTGAATGTGTGTCCCATCGTGGTTTTGGTGTTAGCTACGGCTACATCATGGATTGGCACTGACTGAGGTCGCGTTGTGGATTTTTGTGCTTAACTACACGTGGTCGGCATTGATTGCCTTTTGGAGTGAAAAGGAGAGGGTGACTTGATAATCCCCTGATGTGTGGTAGGCTGGACAGGGGGTGTGTAGCGGATGGACCCTAGGTTTGGGTTGGGCTTCATAATTGCATAACCTTGCATAATTATATTTGATATGTGGATTATTGTGAAAATGCGCCAAGCCCAGTTGATATGTGGATTATTGTGAAAATGGGCCAAGCCCGGTTGATATGTGGATTAATGTGGAAATGGGCTAAGCCTAGTATGTGGAAACTATGTGGTTAATTACCTTGTCACTTGATAAGTGATTGAATATGGGCCGAGCCCAGAATGTGTAATATGTGATTATGATATTATTATCTGATTTATGGGTTAGCATGTGGTATAACATGTGGGTGGAATTCAGTGGTTTAATTACACACTGAGTCCGTGTGACTCACCCAATTTTTCTCAACCTCGCAGGTGATGTGATGCTCGGACCGGGTCGGAGTGGATACAAAGGTGGCCATGCAGAAGCGAATTTTCATACAAAAAGGATATTGTGTTTTATTAACTAAGTATTTATATTTCCAGTATTTTGATTAAGTGTTTATTTTAGTAAGGCCCATATTATGGATGGACAATTTAAATGTTGATTGCAAATGATTTTACTTTCTTAAGTATGTATAATAAAGTTTTAATCCCGGAATTTAGTAACAACGTAATTTATTTCGAAATTTTAAATACTCAAAGTTTTCTTTCCTAAAAACAATAAAATTTTATATACTTTACCTACAAGTAAGAATGTTTTTCGAACGTTTTTCTTCAGTGGCATTTCAAATTCGGTCGTAGTGAATGGGCCGGGTTTGGGGTGCTACAAACCACATCATTCAACCTATAACCAAACCAAAACTTATTAATGCATTATCTCAAACTCATACCAATACATACCAAAATATAAGGCCACATTATATCCATCGACATAAATCATTAACAAGCCATTTCAAATGACCATATACATTTATAACAATCATATCAATAAGACCATAACCTATACATGCCATATAACTAAGTCACAAAGTATATAAATACTGAAATCATTAGCTAGATAGTGTGATGCAATCTCCGTCGATTTCCAACCCGAGCAAATCTCCAAACACTATAAACATAGAAAAATAGCACAACGTAAGCTATAAAACTTAGTAAGTTCGTATAAATCATAAATTCATACACCAAATAATCCTATTTAAAGCAAATGCAAACAATGTAATATAGCTCATATGATTTTAATTCTTCCAAATTTATATATGCATAAACAAATATATATTACATTTAATCCAATAGCTACCACATTTATATAACCAAATGAACCATATAAAGTCTCATAATTTTTTACTTACTCATTATATGAATTCCATATCTATCGCTTACTTGTCGATTTCTGTACGAGTACCTGGACTGATTTACATCATCATTTATATATTCTCGTAGCATCATCTTTTCCCGTTGACTCATGTAAACATCATTGGAAACACGTTATTTCAACTCAATTCCAATAAATATTACTATTAAATTCTTACTTATGAATCATTATTCATTTCCATACCATTTCTTCAAACTCATACACAAATATCATCAACCACGTAGGCTTCGTACGTACCTTTACTTTCTCATATTTATCTATCACCTTTTTCACTTCATCTCTTTGATCAATACACTAAATCATGTTATAATCTTTAAATATTCAATAAACTCACACAATTAATGCCAAATGAATAGCTGAAGCTATATAAAGATATAGCACACTTAGTGCCAAATAAATAGCCGAAGCTATAAATATATATCGCACACTTAGTGCCATCACTTTTAATCGAAGTTGTCTCAGTTTCGCACACTTAGTGCTAATTATTTAGCTGAAGCTATTTATTCTTACACACTTAGTGCCACAAATCACTGAATCAGCATCAAGCTTAATTGTGCATTACATTCACATTTTAAATCATTTCATAAAATATAAACTTTTCTAAAATAATACATATTACATACGAACTTACCTCGTTCGCTGAAACGACGAATTAGGTCAATTTGTCAATAACTTTAGTTTCTCCTCGATCTAGATCCAAATTCCACTTTTATTGATCTAGATATGTTCAAAATTAACTTATTTATTTAACTATTCATTCAATTTAATCCAAGGACACTCATTTAGGTCTTTTTACACTTTAGCCCCTAAAGTTCCACAATTATTCAATTTAGTTCCTATTTCAAAATAATACAAAATACACACACAATCTCATCAAACCAATGTTAGGCTGAATTCTCCTTAGGTCCCTAGTAGCCCATTTATTTCATTTATTTCACATTTTGACCCCTCAATTTGCAAATTTCACAATTTAATCCGTAATACACATTTTTATTAAAAATCATTTAATTAAACATAATAATCTATCAACAAAGATTTATTTTCCATCATCAAACCACAAAAACAATAAGCTCTCTTCAATGGAAAATAAAAAAATACACAACTAATTCAAAAATTCAAGCATGGGCTAGCTAGAACACTTAACAATGATCACGAAAACGTAGAAATTATCAAAAACGGACCAAAAATCACTTACCAATTAGTCCTTCAATGTGCCGAACCTTTAAGCTTCAAAAATGGTTTCTTTTGCCTTAGTACATTCGTCCAACAAAGATGATAATGCATACATTTTCTTTATGTTTTGTTTTATTACATATTAATAATTATTTTACCAATTTAACCTTGGTTATTAATTCATTTAATCATCCATTTAATGGCAAAGTATGTCCACTCAAGTATCTAATAGTTTAATTACCACTTAAGGCCATCATATTCAAAAGCCAAAGCCAATTGACACCTTTAACAAATAGCATGCCACTTTTGCATTTTACGCGATTAAGTCCTTTTTATCAAATTGAGCTATTAAACGATAAAATAGATCACAAAATTTTCATGCATGCATACAATCATAATGTAGACACATAAAATAATATTAAAATATTTTTCTAACTTGAATTTGTGGTCCCAAAACCACTGTTCCGACTAGGATCTAAACCGGGCTGTTACAATTGTGTTCAAGTCATGTAACAAACTGTGGCCATGTGGAACATGCAAAATTAAGTTACAAAGAGACACGACCATGTGAGATTCAAACTAGCCTAGGGTTTCAGAGGCACATAGCTGTGTGAGGGCCATGTGGTCCATATGCCTATATAGCCTTAATCTAAGCCATGATTTTCATTGATTCGCTTGTAAAAGAATACACACCTTTCACCGGGAGCCCGAATGACATTCCTCACGATCAAGAATAATTTGATCCACCTAATCAAGTCCTTCAACGACAAATTTCACATGTATTAACATTGGGTATCAAGATTCAATGAAATTATCGAAAGATTTTTGCAAAAACGTCTGATAAAGAACGTTTAATCAATTGCAAGATTTTCATTAGATAGTAATTCCACAAGGATTTATCAAACATTGGGATTGAGACGTACTTGCCGTTTTTTGGCAACGATTAAAGAATGTTTCTAATGGTGATTATGATTCCGGTGGAAAAATAACTTAAATCTAAAATAGATTTTGATTTAGAAAACAAAAATAATTTCAGTAATGGAGAAAAATATTTGCAAGGAAGAAGATGAAAAGAAAAGGCAAAAGAAATGGGGAAAAAAAGCCAAAATTCTGCTTGGATTTGAAAAAGAAAGCAAAACTTCTAATGCTATTAGGAATAGGACTAAATACATAGAGTTTTCCAAGTTTGAGTTGTAACATCTTGATCTAGGGGGGGTGGTTCAAAAAAAATATTTTTTTTTTATAATTTGTTTTGCATGCTTAAAGAAAGAAGGCCTTAAATAAATTTTGGTGCGAATCTTGTCATAGAAAATAAATTGGTAGAGTGGTTGAGGCGCTAGGGTGTTTAATTGATGCAGCAAGTCAGGGGTTCGAGTCATGGTGGCTGCATGTGGTATTTTTTTTATTTATTATTTTGGGCTTTGGTGATATGAAGGGCCTAGCCAAGAAGACTTTAAAAGGAAAGTCTCGTCGAGACATGGCATGAAATTCCCAATAGCAGAAGCGGCAGGGCGCTTGGGCATGCTCCTTCAGGTCCCGTGTTCGAGCCTTAGGAGCAGCACATAGGGCGTTTAAACTTTTGCTCTTAGCGCTTAAGCTAGAGAAGCCATTGGGGAAGGAGTAAAAGGATTGTGCAACGCAATCTTGACATGAAAGTCAAGCCAGCCGAGTGGCTGAGGCTTGGAGAGAAGTGTCTCGGGTCCGGGGTTCGAAACCCCTGGGCAGCAGTTGTCTATTTTGTTTTGGCCTCTGGTATTAAATGCAAAGTGGAAACTCAGGAAGGAAGGTTTAAAAGGAAGATGCGACGCGATCCTATCACGAAAGTCCGGCAGGTCGAGTGGTTGAAGCACGGGAGTTTCTGCCCCAGGTCTCGGGTTCGAGACTCAAGGGCAGCGCCTGGATGGAATTATCTCCTTTTTTTTTTTAATTCTGGCGCAAATTTTGATTTGTGCATGGGCACATGCACGCGTGGAGACCAAAGTTGGTGGCCACCCTATTCATTAAGTCCATGAACGCTGCCGGTGCGTTGGTCAACCCAAACGGCATTACTAAGAACTCGTAATGCCCATACCGGGTACGAAATGCCGTCTTGTGCACATCAGCCTCCTTCACCTTAAGTTGATGATAGCCCGACCTAAGATCTATCTTCGAAAACACCGATGCACCCTTCAGTTGATCAAACAGGTCATCAATCCGAGGCAACGGATACTTGTTTTTGATTGTTAACTTGTTTAGCTAACGGTAGTCGATAAACATCCGCATTGACCCGTCTTTCTTCTTGACAAACAGCACAGGTGCTCCCCACGGAGATATACTAGGTCGAATGAACCCTCTATCCAAGAGTTCCTGAATTTGAGCCTTCAGTTCCACCAACTCCTTTGGTGCCATTCGATAGGGTGCTATAGACACAGGTGCCGTCCCGGGCAATAGGTCTATACCGAACTCCACTTCCCGATCTGGGGGCAAACCCAGAAGTTCTTCAGGAAACACGTCAGTGAATTCCCTTACAGTTCGGACCTTCTCAACTGCTGACTCCTTAGCCTCCAAGGCATAGATTTGAACCAACAATGCTTCACACCCTTTTTTGATCATTTTCTCGGCCTTCAAGGCAGACACTACATTGGATAGATAGTCTCTTCTGTTACCTATCATGACCACTTCATCACCCTTAGCCGTCTTTAGAACCATGCGCTTAGCAGCGCAATCCAACCTTGCCTGATGCTTAACCAGCCAGTCCATTCCGAGAATTAGATCGAACTCCCCAAACGGCAGTTCCATCAGATCAGCCACAAACACTACCCCTTGGAGTTCTAGGGGTATATCTCTATATAGCTTGTTCACCATCACAGAGTGTCCTAGAGGGCTAATTACAGTCATCTCACTAGAAGCAGTCTCAAAATCCAAGTTCATAGTCTCTACCACACTACTGGCAATGTATGAATGCGTCGAACCCACATCAATTAATACAACATAAGGGAGACCGAAAATTAGGAACGTACCGGTGATGACGTCCGGTGCGTCACCCTCCTCGCGACGTCTCGCTGCGTAGACTAAGCCAGGCTGCCTAGCTTTTGTGCTGCCTGCTCCTCTGCCCTGAGTTCCGCGACCTCGGTTAGGACCATTGCCTCCTCTACCATTACCACGACCCCTCTGCGGTGGCCCCACATTCCTTGCTGGAGTACGGTTCTGACCCTCTGGCTGATTCCTTGCCAACTTCCGAGGACAATCCCTTACACGGTGATCCGGAGATCCACATTCAAAGCAACCTCTCTCACCGATGTAACAACCTCCCCAATGTGACTTCCCACAACGATTACACTGAGCCGGCCTCTGATTAGAAGCCACGGGCCTTCCAGCCTGATTCGGCCCATTCTGTCTGGCCCTCTTATGTGCATTATTTCCCGATCCAGACGACCCAACACCTCTCTTCTGCTTGCTCCTATCATAGCTCTGCCTCACTGACTCCCGGACCCTTTCGGCTACCTTTGCCTTTTCCACCAGAACAGCAAACTCACGTACCTGTTGTGGAGCAATCAACAGCCTTAAGTCATCCCTAAGTCCGTCTTCAAAACGGACGCAACGATCATGCTCAGTAGACACAACTCCCCGAGCATAGCGGCTCAGTCTCAGGAATTCTGCCTCATACTCAGATACCGACTTGCTTCCTTGCACCAGTCCCAGAAAGGTTTTCCTCTGAGTATCAGTGTAGCTGGTGCCCACATACTTCTTCTGATAAGTAGCTTTGAAGTATTCCCAAGTAAGGTCGTCTGCTGTAGCGCCGTCTCGAACCGTGAGCCACCACTGGTATGACTCATCTTTTAGAAGCGACACCGCTCCTTTCAGCTTCTCCTCATTTGTTAAGTCGAGATCGTCCATGATCCTTTCGGTCGATTCTAACCAATATTCGGCTGTACTGGGTGCGACACCTGACACACCCCGAAACACTTCAGCTCCATTGGATCGGAGCCGCTCAGATACAGACTTCCGAGCTCCTGTACCTCTGCTGGTCTCAGCCATCATTTCTAGAACACGCAGCATAGCCTGCGATACCGACTCACCCCCCGTCTGATCCTGAGGTCCATTACCAAAAGTTGGGGGTGGTGGTGGAGGTGGTATCTCATTATCCGATCCTTGGCCCGACCTAACTGGTTCTGTCATGGCCATCCGGCCTCTACCGCGTCCCCGACGGCCGCGACCTCTAGAACTCATTTCTTATAGCGCAATCTATTTTAAAAGTTTTATGAGTTAGCCAATGTTCCACTGATTATTAGCAAAGAATTTTATGGGCAAGATCAAGAAGTTGTTCTTTCGATCTAACAAGTTGCAAGTAATCCATTGTAATTCGAAGATACTTATTCCATTACCCTTTTGTCCAATTCCTAACCCGGGGTATTTTCGTCATTTACCCTACAGGGGTATTTTGGTAATAAAACAAAGTAAGTTTGTAAATCTTGACAAATCAAGGGAAAATTTAAAATTTGCAAAACTTGGGGTTCTTTTTGAAAAATTGTCTTCCCAAATTGATAGTGTTGCAAAACTTTGAAAATCAGGGTCATTTTGGTAATTTGCAAATTAGGGGCAATTTCGTAATTTTCCAAAATCACTATATTTTTGATAAACTAGGGATTTTGGATATAAGAAAAATTTGGTTAAAATTTTGGGGTAGCTCAGTAGATTTTAAAACTAGGGGCATTTTTGTAATTTACCACTAAGGGTATTTTAAAATGTCCATAAATCAAAGGAATTTTGTAGTATAAATCTCATAATTTTGAGGAAAGTCTTTAAAACTAGAGTCTTTATAAAAATGCGACTAATTCCCTTTCGGGTTTTAATAATAGGGGTTTAGCCCATGAACAAGTCCTCACGGTTAGGGTGAACCGAAGCTACGCACCAGGTAGGATTCCCGCGAAGAGGAGGTGAGTCGCTAAGACCACTTAAATACCAAGCTCTTCCGGATCCAATCCTAGACATGCGTACAAGGGTTACCACACCTTAACTCGGCGACTTAGTCATGGGTTTGTTTAATTAGGCAATTATAAATCTTATGTGATTGTTTGGGGTAAACTAGTCCTAGGGTTCATATACCTTTCGTACTATCTACGTCCCATTTTCTACCCATTTACAGATAACCATTCATACATAGATTAAAAATACTTACAAGAGCGGATCGGTGCTGGAGACTCGACGCCATGTTGTTCAACCAAATCATTTTCAACGGGGTTTTCAAAAGCCTATCTAGCAAGAACATTTTTAGGCCTTAGGCCCTCACAGCCGAGTTTTGAACCGGGCTCTGATACCAAAATGTAACACCCCAAACCCGGCCCACAAGCCATGACCGGATCTGGTATGTCACGGAATAAAAGAAGTTTGAAAAGTTTGGATTAATAGTAAAAAAAATTTTTTTGCTAAGGGTATAAAACGGTATTCGTTAAAACTCAAGTGGGTTGATTTGGTAAATCCGATAGAGTTGAAAATCCTTTATTCCTTTAAAACCATTTGATCATTTAGATTTTTAAAACATTAGAGTGATCAATAGCTTAGAAAATTTCGTTACCCGATGGTAACATTTTTTTTTTTTGAAAATGCGTAGAGTACTTATTTTTGAAAATGTTACTTTTAACCGATTCGCATAACCGTTTGTAAGTTCATCAGTTATATAATAAAGTAAAGCAACTACTTAAACATCCAAAATAATAAGCGGCCATATTACAACCCAATCGAATTTTAGTGAATAGTAAACTTAAAACGGGACAAAATTTGAAGTCCACAAAACAAACATGGCCGCCTCGAGATCTCCCCGGCTCCGCACCCGCGCTCTACTCACCTGCAAGATGAGATGGGAAGGGGTGAGTCACCAAGACTCAGTGTATAAATCCCCAACCCGAAAGTGACACTCATACACAAGATATTAGTATAACATGCAATTATGCAACCCGACCTAGCCATCCATGCTCCTTTTCTACCCCGTGTGGTACCAAACCACTGGTGGTGCCAAACCACTGGTGACCCGAAGTCACAATCAAATGATGGGGCCAACCCATCGTGTGATACCAAATCACTGGCGTCGATCCCGTATCTCAAATGTGGGGCCAACCCACGGTGGTACTAAGCCACAGGGACGAGACGCTATGAGGTGCCAAACCTCTGGAGGTACCAAACCTCTGGTGACAGTAGTCACAATGTGTTACCAAAACACTGGTGTCCGTCGACACGAATATTACTCCCTCTCATCAATCCCACCATCACCATGCTCATATCACAAGTATTATGATCCCATATATCATGCAATCGTACATAGCATAGCAATTCACAGCATATGATGGCTTATACAACATATATCGTAAATCGAGTAATAGGGGACTTACCCGAATACCAAGCTTATGCCCACTAGGCAAAGTAACCACATGAGAGGTTATAATATTATCAAATAACAGTTTATACTAATAAAGTGTGTAAGAGCTTACACACCTAATTAATCGAAGGTCTAAAAGAAATCCCGTATCTACGTGATATTTAAAAAGTCCCGAACTTGTCCTCGTATAGCTCCTATTATTCGGCCATCATAGGTTAGTAGTCAAAAAGCCCAAATTGCCTAATTAGAAATCCCAATAAAATGTGGCCCAAATATAGCACTCACCTTACACCAATTTGGTCACCAACCAAATCCCGAAGATTCACAGCATTCGGGTATAGCCTTCCCTGAAATCGGTTTTAGGATTCATTTAGAGACCAAAGGTCATACGGCCCTAGCATGCATTCACAACCAAAGAGTTTGTTGCCCCTTACCTTAACGACGGACTTGGCCTTTAAGCACCACGATTCGGCACTCCTTTTTGGTGTTTAGAGGTTTCGACTATCATGTGGAACAAGAATAAGTCAATATTTCGATTATCACAATTTGAAGAAATATTAAAAGAGGGATAGCAGAGGGTCGGCATTACTCAAATCGACCCAAGGAAAGAAAAAGGTTCTTTACCAGAAGATTCGGCCTTGTCCCTAAAAACCACCTTGATTTCGGCACTTAAGATGATGAGGAGAAACGCATGAAAAGAGGGTTTACAAGTCAATTCTCGGCTTAACACTAAATGCAAAGGATCAAAACCTTCTAAGCTTGCTGATTTTAGCCCTCCCTTTTTCTATGCACATTCGGCTACCACAAGATGAAGAGAAGAAAGCAATTTCGAGAATTTTGGCCAAGTAACAACTTGAAGGGAAAGTAGAACCAAACTAAGAAATCTTAGCACCTCCAAAGCTCTCAAAACCGAATGTTGAGGCCCTTAGGAATTTCTTCATATTCGGCCATGCACAAAGGGAGAGAAGGAAAAATAAAGCAATGCATTTTTGGCCATGCTTCAAAAAAAAAAATGGTGATTCTTTTAGCCAAACATTCGACCGGCCATACTCTTGTTTTGTTTTTCTTTTGATAAATTTCAATCCCCCAAACATAGGTATTATTTCCCATAATATTCTTTCTATTTCCAACAAATAAATTAAAAGTAAAAATTAACCCATACTTCTAATACCTATAAATTAATCAACCCAAGATAAAATGCCCATGTTCCTAATAAAATAAGAGAGTTTTACCTCATACTTATGCAGCAAAAAAAAATGAATAGGGTGGCCACCAACTTTGGTCTCCGCGCGTGCATGTGCCCATTACTGGTGATGGTGTGATGTGTTTTCAAGGGCGGCCTTGTATGCCGAACGATGTGGAATTAAGGCAAAGAATTCTTCAGGATGCGCATAGCAGCCCTTACACTATGCATCCTGGAGGTAGCAAGATGTATGGAGATTTACGAAAGCAGTTCTGGTGGCCAGGGTTGAAGCGCGAGGTAACTGAATTCGTGGGAAGGTGTCTCACATGTCAGCGGGTAAAGGCTGAACATCAGTTGCCATCTGGGTTACTTCAACCGGTGAAGATTCCTCAGTGGAAATAGGAGAGGATCACTATGGACTTCGTCAGTGGGCTACCCCTCATGCCCAGCAAGAAGGACTCGATTTGGGTGATTTTGGACCGTCTGACCAAGTCAGCTCATTTCATTCCAGTAAGAGTGGATTACTCGCTCCAGAAGTTAGCTAAGTTGTATGTGGCGGAGATAGTGAGGTTGCATGGCGTGCCAGTATCGATCATCTCAGACAGAGACCCCAGATTTACGTCGAGGTTTTGGAGAGCACTACATCAGGCTTTGGGTACACGGTTGGATTTCAGTACAGCATTCCATCCACAGTCCGACGGGCAGTCGGAAAGAGTTATTCAGATTTTGGAGGACATGTTAAGAGGCTGCGTTTTGGACTTCAGAGGTAGTTGGGAAGAATTTTTGCCATTAGCTGAGTTCGCATACAACAACAGTGATCAGGCAAGCATTAAGATGGCACCATATGAAGCGTTATATGGTAGGAGATGTCGCACACCTACTTGTTGGACGGAGTTGGGTGAGCGACGGATGTTAGGACCAGAATTGGTTGCAGAAACTGAGGATAAGGTGAAGAAGATCCAAGCTCGGTTGAAAGAAGCCTCGGATAGGCAAAAGTCTTATGCTGATCTCAAGCGGAGGGACATAGAATTTGCCGTAGGAGACGAAGTTTTTCTGAAGGTCTCACCATGGAAGAAAGTGTTAAGAATTGGGAGAAAGGGCAAGTTAAGTCCAAGGTTCGTTGGACCGTTTAAGGTGTTGAGGCGAGTGGGGCCAGTAGCTTATCAGCTCGAGTTACCTGCAGAACTGAGTCGGATTCATGATGTGTTCCATGTCTCCATGCTTAGACGCTACCGTTCTGATCCATCACACGTCTTGACAGTTGAGGAAGTTGAGGTGAGTCCAGATTTGACGATGGAAGAGGAACCTGCGCAGATCCTAGATCGGGATGTGAAAGTTTTGCGTAGGAAGTCAGTTCCTTTAGTGAAGGTCTTATGGCGGAATCATGGCGTGGAGGAAGCTACGTGGGAGCCCGAGGATGCAATACGGCAGCAATACCCCCAACTCTTCTGACCCAGGTAATTTCGAGGACGAAATTATTTTAAGGGGGGTAGAACTGTAACATCTTGATCTAGGGGGGTGGTTCAAAAAAAATATATTTTTTTTTATAATTTGTTTTGCATGCTTAAAGAAAGAAGGCCTTAAATAAATTTTGGTGCGAATCTTGTCATAGAAAATAAATTGGTAGAGTGGTTGAGGCGCTAGGGTGTTTAATTGATGCAGCAAGTCAGGGGTTCGAGTCATGGTGGCTGCATGTGGTATTTTTTTTATTTATTATTTTGGGCTTTGGTGATATGAAGGGCCTAGCCAAGAAGACTTTAAAAGGAAAGTCTCGTCGAGACGTGGCATGAAATTCCCAATAGCAGAAGCGGCAGGGCGCTTGGGCATGCTCCTTCAGGTCCTGTGTTCGAGCCTTAGGAGCAGCACATAGGGTGTTTAAACTTTTGCTCTTAGCGCTTAAGCTAGAGAAGCCATTGGGGAAGGAGTAAAAGGATTGTGCGACGCAATCTTGACATGAAAGTCAAGCCAGCCGAGTGGCTGAGGCTTGGAGAGAAGTGTCTCGGGTCCGGGGTTCGAAACCCCTAGGCAGCAGTTGTCTATTTTGTTTTGGCCTCCGGTATTAAATGCAAAGTGGAAACTCAGGAAGGAAGGTTTAAAAGGAAGATGCGACGCAATCCTATCACGAAAGTCCGGCAGGTCGAGTGGTTGAAGCACGGGAGTTTCTGCCCCAGGTCTCGGGTTCGAGACTCAAGGGCAGCGCCTGGATGGAATTATCTCCTTTTTTTTTTAATTCTGGCGCAAATTTTGATTTGTGCATGGGCACATGCACGCGTGGAGACCAAAGTTGGTGGCCACCCTATTCATTTTTTTTGCTGCATAAGTATGAGGTAAAACTCTCTTATTTTATTAGGAACATGGGCATTTTATCTTGGGTTGATTAATTTATAGGTATTAGAAGTATGGGTTAATTTTTACTTTTAATTTATTTGTTGGAAATGGAAAGAATATTATGGGAAATAATACCTATGTTTGGGGGATTGAAATTTATCAAAAGAAAAACAAAACAAGAGCATGGCCGGCCGAATGTTTGGCTAAAAGAATCACCATTTTTTTTTTTGAAGCATGGCCAAAAATGCATTGCTTTGTTTTTCCTTCTCTCCCTTTGTGCATGGCCGAATATGAAGAAATTCCTAAGGGCCTCAACATTCGGTTTTGAGAGCTTTGGAGGTGCTAAGATTTCTTAGTTTGGTTCTACTTTCCCTTCAAGTTGTTACTTGGCCAAAATTCTCGAAATTGCTTTCTTCTCTTCATCTTGTGGTAGCCGAATGTGCATAGAAAAAGGGAGGGCTAAAATCAGCAAGCTTAGAAGGTTTTGATCCTTTGCATTTAGTGTTAAGCCGAGAATTGACTTGTAAACCCTCTTTTCATGCGTTTCTCCTCATCATCTTAAGTGCCGAAATCAAGGTGGTTTTTAGGGACAAGGCCGAATCTTCTGGTAAAGAACCTTTTTCTTTCCTTGGGTCGATTTGAGTAATGCCGACCCTCTGCTATCCCTCTTTTAATATTTCTTCAAATTGTGATAATCGAAATATTGACTTATTCTTGTTCCACATGATAGTCGAAACCTCTAAACACCAAAAGGAGTGCCGAATCGTGGTGCTTAAAGGCCAAGTCCGTCGTTAAGGTAAGGGGCAACAAACTCTTTGGTTGTGAATGCATGCTAGGGCCGTATGACCTTTGGTCTCTAAATGAATCCTAAAACCGATTTCAGGGAAGGCTATACCCGAATGCTGTGAATCTTCGGGATTTGGTTGGTGACCAAATTGGTGTAAGGTGAGTGCTATATTTGGGCCACATTTTATTGGGATTTCTAATTAGGCAATTTGGGCTTTTTGACTACTAACCTATGATGGCCGAATAATAGGAGCTATACGAGGACAAGTTCGGGACTTTTTAAATATCACGTAGATACGGGATTTCTTTTAGACCTTCGATTAATTAGGTGTGTAAGCTCTTACACACTTTATTAGTATAAACTGTTATTTGATAATATTATAACCTCTCATGTGGTTACTTTGCCTAGTGGGCATAAGCTTGGTATTCGGGTAAGTCCCCTATTACTCGATTTACGATATATGTTGTATAAGCCATCATATGCTGTGAAATGCTATGCTATGTACGATTGCATGATATATGGGATCATAATACTTGTGATATGAGCATGGTGATGGTGGGATTGATGAGAGGGAGTAATATTCGTGTCGACGGACACCAGTGTTTTGGTAACACATTGTGACTACGGTCACCAGAGGTTTGGTACCTCCAGAGGTTTGGCACCTCATAGCGTCTCGTCCCTGTGGCTTAGTACCACTGTGGGTTGGCCCCACATTTGAGATACGGGATCGACGCCAGTGATTTGGTATCACACGATGGGTTGGCCCCATCATTTGATTGTGACTTCGGGTCACCAGTGGTTTGGCACCACCAGTGGTTTGGTACCACACGGGGTAGAAAAGGAGCATGGATGGCTAGGTCGGGTTGCATAATTGCATGTTATACTAATATCTTGTGTATGAGTGTCACTTTCGGGTTGGGGATTTATACACTGAGTCTTGGTGACTCACCCCTTCCCATCTCATCTTGCAGGTGAGTAGAGCGCGGGTGCGGAGCCGGGGAGATCTCGAGGCGGCCATGTTTGTTTTGTGGACTTCAAATTTTGTCCCGTTTTAAGTTTACTATTCACTAAAATTCGATTGGGTTGTAATATGGCCGCTTATTATTTTGGATGTTTAAGTAGTTGCTTTACTTTATTATATAACTGATGAACTTACAAACGGTTATGCGAATCGGTTAAAAGTAACATTTTCAAAAATAAGTACTCTACGCGTTTTCAAAAAAAAAAAAATGTTACCATCGGGTAACGAAATTTTCTAAGCTATTGATCACTCTAATGTTTTAAAAATCTAAATGATCAAATGGTTTTAAAGGAATAAAGGATTTTCAACTCTATCGGATTTACCAAATCAACCCACTTGAGTTTTAACGAATACCGTTTTATACCCTTAGCAAAAAAATTTTTTTTACTATTAATCCAAACCTTTCAAACTTCTTTTATTCCGTGACATACCAGATCCGGTCATGGCTTGTGGGCCGGGTTTGGGGTGTTACATGAGTTGCTATTTAGTAATTTATGTAACACCCCAAACCCGGTCAATACATTACGATCGAATCTGGAATATTACGGGAAAGAAGATTTGGAAATATTGGCAAAGCATCGTGATTTGGGAAAAACCTTTAGTAGTAAAGATTCCATGTTAAAGGCTATCCATGAGTTGGTTAACTTAGAGCTTAAAAAACTTTTAATAAAGATAACTAGATTGATAAAAATGGGTAGATTTATTTTTATTTCTCTTAATGAAAACCCTGTTTTAAAGATTTAATAAAAAAAATTTTGAAAACAACATTGAAGTGCGCGATCTTTTGAAAATGGTATTAGCAGCATTAAAAAAATACCAAATTAATTTATTTACAACTTATACATTCGTTGAATTTTGGAAATCCTTCATTTATGTTTTAAGAAAATCTCATTTTTCTTATGAATCTTAACATGTATAAAATCAGCATATAAATAAAACCCCAAAATAAAAATAAAGTTAAAGCAGCCTTATTACAACTTGAAATCCCAAAACAAAAATAAATTTAAAATTAAGTCTGAGTTTACTTAAAGAAATTGCAACGCATGGCCACCTCGAGTCTGTCTCGGCCCAAGACCCGCCATCTCCTAATTACCTGCAAAATTAACAAAGGGGTGAGTCATCGAGACTCAGTATGTACATCCCCATGTAATGCAAATTGGGCCTTAGCCCACTCAGTACAGCTCATGTTATATGCATGCAATGCAACCCATCCTAGAATAGCTCTCCATCCAAAACACCCGTGGCATTATGCCACTGTGGTTCATGACCACCGTGGTCCTAGACCACTCGTGACTGTAGTCACTCATGACAGAGTCACTATAATGTACTCGTGGGGCTAACCCACTATGGTCGTAGACCACCGTGACGATCTCTGATAAATAATGCATATGTGGGGCCAACCCACTGTGGTACTTGACCACTGAGATAAGTCATTAATTAGATTATTCGTGGTTTCAACCATCGTGGTACTTAGACTACTTGTGACGAAAGTCACTCAAGACCGTAGTCACTGATTATCCCTCCTCCTTCATTCAATCCCGAGCCTATGCTCTTTTCATTGTCTACAATATGTATGCAACCAAAATTACAGTGTAAAGCAGTTCATATTTCATACATGCATAACATCAGAATATACATACATGCATATTAACAACCATATCATTTGTAACATCCCGAAAATGGGGCTATTTGGAATGTAATTATTTTTCTTATGTATGAACTGTGGTGATATCATTTATTGAATGATAAGGTTTAATTATGGATTTTTGGTAAGCTCAAGTAGTAGGAAAAATATTATTTTCAAGCTTTAAAAATAGGGAGCCTAAGCAGGAGGGTGTTATAAGAATAAATGGGGAGGAATTGGACATAAGATGAGCCTAGATTAAGTGGCAAATTAAGCCTACTTAGGAGCTAGTGTGACGCCACCAAGGGAGCAAGGAGAGCCTTGGTTCGAGTCACAAAAATCCCTCTTTTTGGCACTATAGTGGGACGGCACATGTAGAGAGTTTTCTCTCTTTAATTATTTTTTTTAAGTGATAATATGAGCTTTAATTTCCTTAAAATTCTAAGGATAATGTGTGGGATATTATTAAGTTTTAAAATAGATCATTAATTGGTTATTAAGAGGATTATTTGATTTAAAGGATTAATTAGATTTCATGATAATAGAAGATAAAAAGGATAATTAATGAATTATCATGGGATTAATTGATAAGATAATGAGGATATTATTTGGTATTATTTGGATTATTAAGAGATTAAAGTGGATTATTAGGAGATTAATTCAAATAGTGTGGATATTTTTCAAATGGGTGGCTTGGAGTAAAACTAGGAATTGGTCAAGCTTTGAACTCCTTGTTGAGGAAGTGTGGACGGCAAGGTGTTGGGGGAGGGGTGCCGAATGCCTATTTAAGCACCAGTTGACCACCTTGTTGGCTTTTTGTCAGTTTTGCTTAAGTGCCGAAATTTCTAACCCTTCCTTAGTTCTTCTCTTATTTTCTCCACTCTCTCAAATCCCTTCCAAGCTGAAACTCTCATCACCCCCTCTCTTCCCATTATTCTTCCTTCATAAGAGCCGAATATACCTCTTTAGAGTGCCGAAATTTCCCTCTCCTCTTTGGAAGCATTTTTGCCGAACACTGAAGGTGGTACAAGATTCTTCGGGACTTTCTTTTCAATCGATTTCACAAGGTAAGGGGCATTAGCCGAATGTTTTAATATCTCCTCTTGTGTCCCTGTCGATCTAAACAAAGTGTAAGTGACGAATTTAGTATTGGTAATCAAAGGATGCTAACACTCTTTTGGAATCGATTGATTACAGAAATTTCGGGATCTTTGGAGCAAAAATCTAAGCCTAAATCTCTAGAATTCGGCTTTGATAAGTGGTAGTAAGTACTTATTCTTTTCAATAGATTATTGTCTAAGTGATTAAAAGCCGAAGGTTACTGACACTGTCTTGTGATCGGCTATGTGATAAAACAGATTCGGGTACCAAGTGTGGTGACTATTAGTCAAAAGGAAAAGGTAAGGACTTGGGATCACAAGATGACCTTTGGATTAATTGGTTTGGCCGAATGGCCCATATCACTAACACTATTATGGCCGAATATAGGGGCAAGGACTTAGAGTGTGGCTGATTGATCATCTTCGGGATTTAAGACTATCGTGGTAACAGGTGTGTACATACACACCATATAGCTTATTAACTATGGTAACAGGTGTGTACATACACACCATATAGCTTATTAACTATGTTAAGTAATGTGAATGTTATCTTGATTTATGTAGCAATGGCTTGAATACCATAACGGTATACGTGATGAATCAGGTAAGTACCTGTGCACATGATTTTGATATTTTATGCTTTTGGGAAGCATGTTGCGATAGTACATATGATAAATCTGTATATGACTGTTGACCATGTGGGTTGATTGAGTGGAGGGGGCAGTGATAATGTGCCGACGGGCACCAGTGTTTTGGTAACACACTGTGACTACGGTCACCAGAGGTTTGGTACCTCCAGAGGTTTGGTACCTCAATAGCGACTTATCCCTGTGGTTAACACCACCGTGGGTTGGCCCCACTTGAGATACGGGATCGTCTGCCAGTGATTTGGTATCACACGATGGGTTGGCCCCATCACCCGATTTGTGTCTACGGACACCAGTGCTTTGGTAGCACAACGTGACTATATGTCACCAGTGGTTTGGCACCACCAGTGGTTTGGTACCACAACGGGGTAGACAGTGGCGTATGGCTGGCTAGGTTGGGACACATGATGATTTGCATAATTAATTTGTTATTTGATGTGTATGGAAATGCTTTAAATTGGGGGAAGGGTTACATACTGAGTCTTGGTGACTCACCTTCTCCTTTATATTTTTCAGGTGACACTTAGATCGCGGATGTGGAGCCGGGTTGACTCGAGGTGGCCATGCAGGGGAATTAAATTTAAATGACTTTAATTTCTATTTAATTATTTGCTTTGGGTTTATTTAATTTGGTTGTAATAAGGCCTCCTGATACTTTATTTATTTTTTTTATTTTCTTATGTTGGATATTAATTTAAACTCCGTTATTATTAATGTTGAATTCAAATCAAATTTTCCAATTTAAAACGAAAAATGTTTTAAATGCCAACTGGCACGGTTGAAATTTGTTTTATAACTTAATTTAAATATTTTTTTTTTATAAACACTAAGTATGATTTTATCAAGATAATCAAATCCGAAAAGTTTTCAACAAAGCATATTGGGCTTCAAAATGGTTTTCAAAAAGGTTTTCCCCGTAACGATCCAGATTCGACCATAGTGTTTGGGCCGGGTTTGGGTTGTTACAAAATTGGTATCAGAGCCCAGTTCAAAGCTCGGCTGTGGGGGCCCAAGGCCCAAAAATGTTTTAAAAGGCCTTATGAAATAATTTTTGGATTTTGAACAGCATGGCCCGAGTCTCCGGCACCGATCCGCCCAGGTAAGTACTTCTGAATCTCTTGGTGAATTATATCCTGTAGAAGGGTAGGAAGTATGGAACGTAGATAGACTTATAGGACTTGAACCCTAGGATTAGATTACTCAAACACATGAACCGATCATAAGACATTAAAGAACTAAACCAATCTATGACTTAGCCAAGTGAGCTAGGGTGTGGTAACCCCTGTACGCATGTCTAGGATTGGATCCGGAAGAGCCTGGTATTTAAGCAGTCCTCGTGACTCACCTCCTCTTCGCAGGTATCCTACCTGGTGCGTAGCTTCGGTTCACCCTAACTCAGAGGGCTCAGTGGTGTGGCAACCTCTGTGCGCATGTCTAGAAAGGTTCGGTGAGAGCTTGGTATTTAAGCGGTCCGCGTGACCCACCTCCTCTTCACTCGAATCCTGCCTGGTGCGTAGCTTTGGTTCACCCTGACCAAGAGGGCTCGGTCATGGGCTAAACACCATGATTAAAACCCGAAAAGGGAATTAGCCATGTTTTCGAAAAGAAATGAAACAACAACAACTCCAATGTTTTCAAAACTCTTGCAACAACTCTTTCAAATCGGAAAACATCATATTTACAACGTTTTTCTCGAAAAACTCAAATTTTTTGGAAAATTACAAAAATGCCCTTAGGGGTAAAATTACTAAAACGCCCCTGACTCATAAAATATCAGTTCAATGGTTTTGCTCAAAATTTCGACTACTTTACAAATATCCAACAACTTAGTTTTGAAAATCATCAGCAAAATATTTTGGTTTTGGAAAATTACGAAAACGCCCTCAAGTTGCAAAATTACCGAAATGACCCTGGTTTTAGAAATTTTTACAAACATTACTATTTGAAAAGGAACACTTTCAAAAAGAACCCTCGAAGTTTTACAACTGTCGAAAATATCCCTGATCTATCAAAATGACAAAATTGCCCCTGATTGACAAAATTACCAAAATACCCCTGGTTTCAAAATGATTACGATTTTACAAATTTTTATAAATATCCTCCAGTTTTGGGGATTACAAAACGACCTACTTTACTAAAGTTTTAAAACTTCTTTTATTACGAAAATACCCCTGTAGGGAAAATGACGAAAATACCCCTGGGTTAGAAAGGGGCAGAAATGTCCGAAGAGTGAATAGGTATGGAAAGCATTAAGGAATGGATGCATGAACTTTTTGTGTGAACTAGGATAGAAGACTGAAACCTTGTTTGCTCGAAAGAACCCCTAATTAAATTCTGTTCATAAAATGTCTTCGCGAATAAGAAAGTGAAACAAATGCTAACACATAAAATTTTCTTAATCAGATTAAAGCGCCGTAGATAGAATGAGTTCTAGAGGACGTGGACGTCGTGGACGCGGTAGGGGTCGAATGACGGTGTCTGAACCCGTCAGGTCAGGTCAAGGTTCGGAAAACGAGGTACCACCGCCACCACCACCTCCTACTTTCAGGGCTGAGGAGCAGGACCAGACCGGTGGTGAGGCTGTGTCGCAAGCTGTTTTGCGAGTGTTGGAGATGGTGGCCGGGGCTGGTGGGAATTTGGGAGCTCGGAAGTCTGTTCCCGAGCGAATTCGTTCTAACGGGGCCGAGGTATTCTGTGGTGTCTCAGGAGTGGCGCCCAGTGCTGCAGAATATTGGCTGGAATCTACGGAAAGGGTTATGGATGATCTCGACCTGACTGAGGAGGAGAAGCTGAAAGGGGCGGTGTCGCTTCTAAAGGATGAGGCGTACCAGTGGTGGCTGACAGTCCGGGATGGAGCCACAGCTGATGATCTCACGTGGGACTACTTCAAAACTGCCTTCCAGAAGAAGTATGTAGGCACTAGCTATACGGATGCTCAGAGGAAAGCCTTTTTAGGGCTAGTGCAAGGAACTAAGTCAGTAGCGGAATATGAGGCGGAGTTTTTAAGGCTGAGTAGGTATGCCAGAGGAATCGTAGCCACCGAACATGAGCGCTGTGTCCGCTTTGAGGACGGGCTCAGAGATGATCTGAGATTGCTAATTGCCCCGCAGCAGGTTCGTGAGTTCTCATCTCTAGTGGAGAAGGCCAAGGTGGCCGAAGGGATTAAGGAGACTGTGAGACAAAACTATAGCAAGAATAACCAGAAAAGAGGATTTGGGTCAGCTGGATCGGGTGGCACTAATGTTCAGAAGCGGGCTAGGCAGAGTGGGCCAAATCAGACCAGTAGGCCCACGACTACTAATCAAAGGCCGACTCAGTGCAACCGCTGTGGAAAAACCCATTGGGGAGGTTGTTGGACCGGTAACAAAGGTTGTTTTGAGTGTGGGTCTTTGGAGCATCGGGTAAGGGACTGTCCTCAAAAGGCAGCTAAGGATCAGCCAGAAGGTCAGAATCGCGCTCAGGGCAGAAATGTTGGACCACCACAGAGGGGTCGTGGTAATGGCAGAGGAAACAACGGTCCTAACCGAGGTCGTGGAACTCAGGGCAGAGGTTCGGGTAACACAGAGGCTAGGCAGCCTGGCTTAGTCTATGCAGCGAGGCGCCGCGAGGAGGGAGACGCACCGGACGTCATAACCGGTACGTTTCTAATATTTGGCTTACCTTATGTGGCATTGATTGATGTGGGTTCGACGCACTCGTACATTGCTAGTAGTGTGGTAGGGACTATGGACCTAGACTCTGAGACTACTCTTAGGAAGATGATTGTGCTAAGCCCCCTAGGACACTCTGTAGTCGTAGACAAACTTTATAGAGACGTACCCCTAGAACTCCAAGGGGTCGTATTTGTAGCCGATCTGATGGAACTACCTTTCGGAGAGTTCGATTTGATCCTTGGAATGGATTGGCTAGTTAAGTATCAGGCGAATTTGGATTGCGCGGCTAAGCGCATGGTGCTTAAGACGGCTGAGGGGGATGAAGTGGTTATGATAGGTGATAGAAGGAATTACCTATCCAATGTGGTGTCGGCCTTGAAGGCCGAAAGAATGGTCAGGAAGGGTTGCGAGGCATATTTGGTTAGGATCTGTGCTTTGGAAGCTAAGGAGTCAGTAGTTGAGGTTCGAACGGTTGGGGAATTTGCTGACGTATTCCCGGAAGAACTTCCAGGTCTGCCTCCAGAGCGGGAAGTTGAATTCGGTATTGACTTGCTACCCGGAACGGCACCCGTGTCTATAGCACCATATCGAATGGCACCTAAGGAATTGGTGGAGCTAAAGGCTCAAATTCAGGAGCTCTTGGATAGAGGATTTATCCGACCTAGCATATCTCCATGGGGAGCACCCGTGTTATTTGTCAAGAAGAAGGACGGATCTATGCGGATGTGCATCGACTACCGTCAGTTGAACAAGTTAACAATCAAGAACAAGTACCCGTTGCCTCGGATCGACGACTTATTTGACCAATTGAAGGGAGCGTCGGTATTTTCAAAGATTGACCTTAGGTCGGGTTATCATCAATTAAGGGTGAAGGAAGTGGATGTTCACAAGACGGCGTTCAGAACTCGGTATGGACATTACGAGTTTCTGGTAATGCCATTCGGGTTGACCAACGCGCCGGCGGCATTTATGGACTTGATGAACAGAGTATTTCAGCAGTACCTAGACCAATTCGTCGTGGTATTCATTGACGACATCTTGGTGTACTCTAAAACGGAGGAAGAACATGACAAGCATTTACGGATAGTTCTGCAAGTATTGAGGGAGAAGCAGTTATATGCCAAATTCAGTAAGTGCGAATTTTGGCTGAAGGAGGTGGCTTTCTTAGGACATGTGGTATCGGCGGAAGGAATTAGAGTAGACCCTCGTAAGATTGAAGCGGTATTGGATTGGAAACCGCCTAGGTCAGTGGCGGAGATCCGAAGTTTCCTGGGTCTAGCGGGATACTATCGGAGATTCGTGGAAGGATTCTCTCTAATCGCAGCACCGTTGACGAAGCTACTAAGAAAAGGAGTCCCATTTGTATGGACGGAAAAGCAGCAAGAAAGCTTTGATAAGCTAAGGAAAATTTTGACGAAAGCTCCGGTTTTGGTACAGCCTGAAGCAGGAAGGTTGTTTACGGTCTATTGTGATGCATCCCATACTGGTTTGGGATGTGTGTTGATGCAGGATGGGAAGGTAGTAGCCTATGCGTCCCGTCAGTTAAGACCACACGAATTGAACTACCCAACTCACGATTTGGAGTTAGCTGCAGTCGTTTTCGCACTGAAGATATGGAGACACTACCTTTATGGGGAGAAGTCGATAGTCTACACGGATCATAAGAGTTTGAGGTATCTTTTGACTCAGAAGGATCTGAATCTGAGACAACGTCGGTGGATCGAACTTTTGAAGGATTACGATTGTTCAATCGAATACCATCCAGGCAAGGCTAACGTAGTAGCTGACGCGTTGAGCCGGAAGGTTGTGACGGACTTAAGAGCGATGTTTGCTCGGTTGAGTCTATATGACGATGGGAGTCTCTTGGCAGAACTTCAAGTTAAGCCGACATGGATCGAGGAGATTAAGGACAAGCAGTTAGTGGACGAAGGGTTAAATGCTAAGAGAATGCAAGTTCAGGAGGGTGGTTTGGAAGGATATAACCTGTCGAGTGATGGAGTATTATGCTATCAAGGGCGAGCGTGTATGCCAAAGGATGTGGAATTGAGGCAGAGGATTCTCCATGATGCACATAGCAGCCCTTACGCTATGTATCCGGGAGGAAGCAAGATGTATAGGGATCTTAGAGAGCAGTTTTGGTGGCCCGGGTTAAAACGTGAAGTGACAGAGTTTGTTGGTAAGTGTCTGACTTGTCAGCAGGTTAAGGCTGAACACCAGTTGCCGTCAGGGTTGCTTCAGCCAGTGAAGATTCCCCAATGGAAGTGGGAGCGGATCACTATGGATTTCGTTAGTGGGCTACCCCTTACGCCCAGTAAGAGAGACGCGGTTTGGGTAATAGTAGACCGGTTAACTAAGTCGGCTCACTTCATACCGGTGAGGATGGATTTTTCTCTTCAGAAGCTAGCTAAGCTGTACGTCTCGGAGATAGTAAGATTGCATGGGGTTCCAACATCAATCATCTCGGATAGGGATCCCAGGTTCACGTCAAGGTTTTGGAAGGCCTTGCACCAAGCTTTGGGTACGCGGTTGGACTTCAGTACAGCTTTCCATCCACAATCGGACGGACAATCGGAGAGAGTGATACAGATCTTGGAGGATATGTTAAGAGGATGCGTCTTGGATTTTCGTGGTAGTTGGGAGGAGTTTCTACCATTGGCAGAGTTCGCCTACAACAACAGCTACCAGGCAAGTATCCAGATGGCTCCGTATGAGGCACTGTATGGACGGAAGTGTCGTACTCCGACATGTTGGACAGAATTAGGCGAACGACAAATTTTGGGTCCAGAGTTGGTGACAGAGACGGAGGATAAAGTCAAGGTGATTCGGTCTCGTCTTAAGGAAGCATCGGATAGGCAAAAATCCTATGCGGATTTAAAACGCAAGGAGATGGAGTATGCTGTGGGAGACAAGGTTTTTCTGAAAGTGTCGCCTTGGAAAAAGGTGTTGAGATTTGGGCGAAAAGGAAAGCTGAGCCCAAGATTCATTGGCCCATATACGGTGATTAAGCGAGTGGGACCGGTAGCTTATCAGCTAGAGTTGCCGGCAGAACTGAGTCAGATCCATGATGTCTTTCACGTATCAATGCTGAGACGGTATCGGTCAGACCCATCGCACGTTGTGCCAGTGGCAGAGATCGAGGTGAATCCAGATTTATCGTTTGAGGAGGAACCAGTTCAGATCTTAGACCGAGATGTGAAGGTTCTACGTAGGAAGACAGTGCCCCTGGTGAAGGTGCTGTGGCGGAACCATGATTCGGAGGAAGCTACGTGGGAACCTGAGGATGTAATGAGGCAGCAATACCCCCACCTGTTTGATCAAGGAATTTCGGGACGAAATTTATTTTAAGGGGGTTAGAACTGTAACATCCCGAAAATGGGGCTATTTGGAATGTAATTATTTTTCTTATGTATGAACTGTGGTGATATCATTTATTGAATGATAAGGTTTAATTATGGATTTTTGGTAAGCTCAAGTAGTAGGAAAAATATTATTTTCAAGCTTTAAAAATAGGGAGCCTAAGCAGGAGGGTGTTATAAGAATAAATGGGGAGGAATTGGACATAAGATGAGCCTAGATTAAGTGGCAAATTAAGCCCACTTAGGAGCTAGTGTGACGCCACCAAGGGAGCAAGGAGAGCCTTGGTTCGAGTCACAAAAATCCCTCTTTTTGGCACTATAGTGGGACGGCACATGTAGAGAGTTTTCTCTCTTTAATTATTTTTTTTAAGTGATAATATGAGCTTTAATTTCCTTAAAATTCTAAGGATAATGTGTGGGATATTATTAAGTTTTAAAATAGATCATTAATTGGTTATTAAGAGGATTATTTGATTTAAAGGATTAATTAGATTTCATGATAATAGAAGATAAAAAGGATAATTAATGAATTATCATGGGATTAATTGATAAGATAATGAGGATATTATTTGGTATTATTTGGATTATTAAGAGATTAAAAGTGGATTATTAGGAGATTAATTCAAATAGTGTGGATATTTTTCAAATGGGTGGCTTGGAGTAAAACTAGGAATTGGTCAAGCTTTGAACTCCTTGTTGAGGAAGTGTGGACGGCAAGGTGTTGGGGGAGGGGTGCCGAATGCCTATTTAAGCACCAGTTGACCACCTTGTTGGCTTTTTGTCAGTTTTGCTTAAGTGCCGAAATTTCTAACCCTTCCTTAGTTCTTCTCTTATTTTCTCCACTCTCTCAAATCCCTTCCAAGCTGAAACTCTCATCACCCCCTCTCTTCCCATTATTCTTCCTTCATAAGAGCCGAATATACCTCTTTAGAGTGCCGAAATTTCCCTCTCCTCTTTGGAAGCATTTTTGCCGAACACTGAAGGTGGTACAAGATTCTTCGGGACTTTCTTTTCAATCGATTTCACAAGGTAAGGGGCATTAGCCGAATGTTTTAATATCTCCTCTTGTGTCCCTGTCGATCTAAACAAAGTGTAAGTGACGAATTTAGTATTGGTAATCAAAGGATGCTAACACTCTTTTGGAATCGATTGATTACAGAAATTTCGGGATCTTTGGAGCAAACAATCTAAGCCTAAATCTCTAGAATTCGGCTTTGATAAGTGGTAGTAAGTACTTATTCTTTTCAATAGATTATTGTCTAAGTGATTAAAAGCCGAAGGTTACTGACACTGTCTTGTGATCGGCTATGTGATAAAACAGATTCGGGTACCAAGTGTGGTGACTATTAGTCAAAAGGAAAAGGTAAGGACTTGGGATCACAAGATGACCTTTGGATTAATTGGTTTGGCCGAATGGCCCATATCACTAACACTATTATGGCCGAATATAGGGGCAAGGACTTAGAGTGTGGCTGATTGATCATCTTCGGGATTTAAGACTATCGTGGTAACAGGTGTGTACATACACACCATATAGCTTATTAACTATGTTAAGTAATGTGAATGTTATCTTGATTTATGTAGCAATGGCTTGAATACCATAACGGTATACGTGATGAATCAGGTAAGTACCTGTGCACATGATTTTGATATTTTATGCTTTTGGGAAGCATGTTGCGATAGTACATATGATAAATCTGTATATGACTGTTGACCATGTGGGTTGATTGAGTGGAGGGGGCAGTGATAATGTGCCGACGGGCACCAGTGTTTTGGTAACACACTGTGACTACGGTCACCAGAGGTTTGGTACCTCCAGAGGTTTGGTACCTCAATAGCGACTTATCCCTGTGGTTAACACCACCGTGGGTTGGCCCCACTTGAGATACGGGATCGTCTGCCAGTGATTTGGTATCACACGATGGGTTGGCCCCATCACCCGATTTGTGTCTACGGACACCAGTGCTTTGGTAGCACAACGTGACTATATGTCACCAGTGGTTTGGCACCACCAGTGGTTTGGTACCACAACGGGGTAGACAGTGGCGTATGGCTGGCTAGGTTGGGACACATGATGATTTGCATAATTAATTTGTTATTTGATGTGTATGGAAATGCTTTAAATTGGGGGAAGGGTTACATACTGAGTCTTGGTGACTCACCTTCTCCTTTATATTTTTCAGGTGACACTTAGATCGCGGATGTGGAGCCGGGTTGACTCGAGGTGGCCATGCAGGGGAATTAAATTTAAATGACTTTAATTTCTATTTAATTATTTGCTTTGGGTTTATTTAATTTGGTTGTAATAAGGCCTCCTGATACTTTATTTATTTTTTTTATTTTCTTATGTTGGATATTAATTTAAACTCCGTTATTATTAATGTTGAATTCAAATCAAATTTTCCAATTTAAAACGAAAAATGTTTTAAATGCCAACTGGCACGGTTGAAATTTGTTTTATAACTTAATTTAAATATTTTTTTTTTATAAACACTAAGTATGATTTTATCAAGATAATCAAATCCGAAAAGTTTTCAACAAAGCATATTGGGCTTCAAAATGGTTTTCAAAAAGGTTTTCCCCGTAACGATCCAGATTCGACCATAGTGTTTGGGCCGGGTTTGGGTTGTTACATCATTAACGAAGAACTTACCCGGTGTCTCCAACCTTACTCTTAAGGGTAGTTAATCCATCATATCAATTATTTCAGCTTTCAGCCATTTCAGTTAATAACACAATATCAAAGAAGGCGTGTGAGTAGTACACACCTGATAACGCGTAATACCAAACTATCTACGTGAACACTTTCGGTAGCAGGAACAACGGCTATTTGCCTATCCCAGGTAAACACAGCCCGACGAAAAATTTCGAAGCACCTACACAGCACGCTTCTTAAACTTAAGAGCCGGAACTATGGGTTCATTCCCTTCCTTAGATTGACCAGTCTTACGAATCCAACTGGAGTGATCCGATTCGACACCCACAATCCCTTCGGCTTTGAACTACAACCACTCGGCTAATGGAGATTCCCAGAATAAACGTCCCAAACGTAAGAAGAGAAAAAGAAGGAGAGTTAACAAAATATAAATGCCATGCTAACTAGCCATTCGGCTTTGGCCACACAAAATCGAAAGAAAGAAAAGAGAAGGCAAAAGAATCGTTTCTTACCTTCAACAACAAAACCCGATCGTAAAGGCTCTCAGCAACCTAAGATTTTCCAGCACCCTGCTTCTTGGTATTCGGCCTTAGCAGAGAAACAGATTGTCACTCAAAAAGATTCGGCACAAGGAAAGTAATAGATGAGAATGATCGATTGACTGAACAAAGAGAATGAAGGTTGAATTTCGGCTATTAGCAAAGAATGATGGCAAGAAAGTTTCGATGGTACAAGTGGAAATATGCGACTTAAGGAGAGAACACTAGAAGAAGAGTGAGGAAGAGAAAATGTTTCGGCTAGCACTCACAAGAACCAAAAGAAAAATGAAGCAAAGAAATGAGATGGAAGTTTAGGAAAGATATGAACAGAAAAAGTGATGAGAGAAAAAGAATAGAAAAGAGTGCTACAGTCTTTCTTTGGAAACCAAAAGAATAATCAAACAAAATGACCAAAGTGCAAAAGAAAGGAAGAGAGAAGATTCTTTGAATAGTTTCGGCTTTACCCCTCACTCAAATGACACTTGCCAAAAACGGCACTACACTTCCTTTAATGAACAAATATGCTAAAATGAAACGTAACAAATGCCTAAGGCTTATGGAATTTCGGCACACCACCTATGCTAGCACTTAAACCGAATATGCTAAATTTTAAATCAATTAACATGCAAATAATATTAAAATAACTTTATAAAATAAATAAATCACCATGCTTATTTGTTTTATTACCCCTCCTAATTTATTATAATAATAAAATGACACTTGCCAAAGAAAGGAAGAGAGAAGATTCTTTGAATGGTTTCGGCTTTACCCCTCACTCAAATGACACTTGCCAAAAATGGCACTACACTTCCCTTAATGAACAAATATGCTAAAATGAAACGTAACAAATGCCTAAGGCTTATGGAATTTCGGCACACCACCTATGCTAGCACTTAAACCGAATATGCTGAATTTTAAATCAATTAACAAGCATGGGAGATGAATTTTAATAATATTAAAATAACTTTATAAAATAAATAAATCACCATGCTTATTTGTTTTATTACCCCACCTAATTTATTATAATAAAAAACTTTATAAAAAAAATAATCATCATGATTATTTGTTTTATTAACTCACTTAATTTATTATAATATTAACTTTACAAAATAAATAATCATCATGATTATTTGTTTTATTAACCCACTTAATTTATTATAATAATAAAATAACTTTATAAAATAAATAATCATCATGATTATTTGTTTTATTAACCCACTTAATTTGTTACAATAATAAAATAACTTTATAAAATAAATAATCATCATGATTATTTATTTTATTAACCCACTTAATTTATTATGGAATTAAAATAACTTTATAAAATAAATAATCATCATGATTATTTGTTTTATTAACCCCTTAATTTATTATAATAATAAAATAACTTTATAAAATAAATAATCATCATAATTATTTACTATTGCCATCCACTCACTTTGTAATTGGCATAATTACCATTTAAAACCCCATCATCAAAAGACATTGCAAATTAACATTTTCAATGTAGCATGCTTGAGCCAAACACAATAAATAGTGTAAAATGCAGAATCCCTATTTCTAGGATGTTACAATTTACACCTGCTACCAAATAAAAGAGAATGCAAATGGGGTAAGGAGTGGCTAAAACTTAAGTAAGGGAAAGTCTGGGTGTGTTAATAATTAGACTACTATCCATTTCTTGTTTAATTTCTACTTCAAATAATATTTATTTTAGTGTGATTTTCATCTTAGTTTGTTGAAAAAAATAAGAGTGGAGTGGATAGAACTAAGACCACTAAAGAATACACTAATTACTTAACCATGATGACTTATTTAATTGTTTCAACTAATCACTTATATTTTGGGATGTGACAAAACACATGATGACTTATTTAGTTTTTTAACTTTACAAAAAAAAATTATTTTAGCCCTCCACTTAATTTTTTATCATTTTAGTTCTTGAACTTGCATTATTTGTCAAATTACCCTAAAATGGATGGGAAAGTTAACATTTGTTAACTTTACTAATATGACATACACATGACAATCTATGTTTATGCTATATTAGTAGTTGATTAATTTTTTTAAAACTAAAAAATATTTAAAAAATATTTTTATACTTTTTAAATTAATTTAATTTTTAAAATAATTTTTTTATTTTTTTGAATTTTATAAATTTAAAAAATTAATTAATTACTGGCATGGAATTCACGTGTACCGTCAGCAAGGATGAAGATAAGGGGGTAGGCAGCGACCTTGACCTTCCCCCTAAAAATGGTAGACTTTTTATTCATTTCCTTAAATTTTATGAAATTACATATTAATATAAGGTAAAATTATACTTTGCCCCCCCAATGATTTATGATTCATCTCTGTCCCTAAACTTGAAGCAAAATTTTAGTTTTGTCCCTACACGTCAGTAAAGTTAACAAATATTAACTTTTTTATTCATTTTGTGGTGATTTGACAAATAACATAAATTTAAGCGCTAAAATATTTTTTTTAAATAAATGGTTAAAATATTTTTTTTTTGTAAAATTGAAAACATAAATAAATAATGGTGCCTTTTTTAAGTAAAGATAGTGGTGGCGATGGAGGAGAAATGGCAAGCGGAGCCAGATGAACCTAAAGCGCGCTAATACAAAATTAAGAACGCATAAAAATGACAAGCAGGAACCTTGTTTATTGTACAATTAGTTAACTTTTCTTTATTTTTATTGATTTTATATGCAAATTAAATTTACATTTATTTTGTTGGTTATGGTTAAACGTGTGTAAATCAGTAAAAATATACATAGCATTAAATAAATTAATTAAAGTCATATTTACCTATGAATTTGTTATAAGAAGAACCAGTAAAAATAATATACCAATCTATATATATTACAATTTTTAAGGCATAAATATGTTGATGCTATAATAATAATAATAATAATAATAATAATAATAATAATAATAATAATAATATGCTTATTTGTAAAAAATAATAAAATCCTTACAATTGTTTTTATCATCACTTATTTGTAAGAAAAAAGTAATTTTTTAAAGTTATGGCAAAAAATTGTATTATTTACATGAAGTGTTATGAAAGTTATTGGACAATTTATAATTTTTTTATAAAGGTTATAAATTATTTTTATTTAATTTACATATTATAAAAATGGTTATAATTTAGCATAAGCCTTTTTTCAAATTAAGTTTATATTTTTTTTATGATTAAAGTTATGAACTATTTTTTTATATAATTTAGCATGTTTCAAGAATAGCGAACATCCTTGCACATAATACTGCAACAGCAGAGCTGAGAAGGAAAGTAGGGACTTACCAGGGCAGATCGAGACCGGAGTAGATTGAGTACCAGCTGTTGAGGGGGACGTTGCGAGAACCGGACTAAGGGAGATCTCGGAGAGGAGTTTTTAGAAAGAAGAAGCAACAAAATGAAGAATCTGGAAGGGGGGGAGGCTTCTTCAGGAAGGCAATCCGTTTTTCAAGAACGAATTATGATGAAAGAGACAGTTGCAGATCTTAAGGCATTTTGATTGGGTAGTATGTCGGTGGCATTAATTGTATTTTTTAATTTTCATTTTTAAATTTCAAATTAGGAATTTGGTCTAATAAATATCTAGATATTTTCTTGTTTTAAGTTCTGGTGTCTTTTGCACTGATTTGGGCCTATAACAGTTGGGCTCCAGTTTTCTTTGTTTTGGTTTTTGGACTCATGTTTCAGTTTTATTTATTTGAAATAAAAGCCCAATCAATATTTTCAAAAAAAAAAAGTTATGGACTATTTGCATTGTGAACTAAGTATAATATGGTACATGCTAATTATGCAAATACAAAAGATTTTCTTGTACCATATTGTGGTGTATGATATCTTTTGAAAGAATGGAGCTAGACACAAGCACTAGAGATGCCTTGCAAACTCTTCAATTTGAAACATTCAAAGTTTTGAAATGTGGTTGAGAGGATCAAATAATCTTAATGATATAGATTTAGATTCAAATGATGTTGAACTCGATCAAGAACTAACATATAATAAAAATGAGAGATAGGAGCAGCAACAAACCAAGATCGAATTTAAGTTGTATGGATGAGGGAAATTGAAGAGTATCAAACTCTAAATTGGAGAGAAAGCAACCTAAAAGGCAATGAAAGACCAAGCTGAACTAGGGAAATCTGGCAGCAAATAAAATAGCAAGAAAAAATAAAAGGAGATCCAAAGGATTCAAAGATGAGAGGACTAAATCTTTAAGGAAAATGTGTTCTTGAAAGCAACCAAGGTTGTTTGAATCTGTCTTGAAACAAGTAAATCAATACAGATTAGAAACGATGAATATAAATAGAAAAAGAAAGCATAAAATCAAGAAAGATGAAGATTAGGGCAAATTAGAAAAAGATTCGATGGAAGGTGATGAAAAGTCTGTTAGAACTTTGGACAACAAACAGCGGTTGAAACTGAAGCTAGAGCAGCAAAGCTCGATGCTTCCAGCAAAAGAAAGAAAAGAACAAAAAAATTTCCTAAGAAAATGAGAGAAGCAAGAATGGGAACATTAACTTGAATGAAGAACCCACATAATTTTGATTACAAAGCATCATTTTTATAGCTAATACAAGTTGATTATCACCTAATTTTCACCTAACATAGAAAATTAACCAAGTTGGTCAATACCTAATTTTCACCTAACATAGAAAATTAACCAAGTTGGTCAATACCTAATTATACCATTAAAATTAAGTTACAACAAAACAAAGACTTGGATAAAATAATGGGCTGCTTCTAGATGCTGTATTGGAGGCCACACTTCAACACTCCTCCTTGGTCTCTATGCAGCAAACACCTATTTGATCTCTCAACTTACAGAACCTTCCCTTGCTTAGGGCTTTTGTAAAAATATCAGCAGCTTGATCTTCTGAGTTGCAATGAATCAACTCAACTTCTTTTGCCTGCTCCATTTCTCGAACAACATGGAGCTTGATACTGAAATGCTTGGTTCTCCCATGGAAGACAGGATTTTTGGCTATTGCTACTGCTGATTTCTTATCACAGTAGATCTTTGTAGCATTCTTTTGATTGAGATTTAGATCAGCCATGATCTTTCTAAGCCACTTAGCTTGATTGACTGTTGCAGCAGTAGCAACATACTCCGCTTCTGTAGTTGATTGTGCTACCAAGCTTTGCTTCCTTGAACTCCAGCAAAATATGCCCGAACCAAGAGTGAAAGCATAACCTGAAGTACTTTTCATATCATCACTTGAACCACCCCAATCACTGTCAGTATAGCCAATCAATTCAAAATGCTCAGTTCTTTCAAACGATATGCCATAGTTCAGGGTCCCTTTGATGTATCTAAGGACTCTTTTAGCAGCTCTGTGATGGCTTTCATTACAACAATGCATGAATCGAGAAATTAAACTCACGGCATACATTATGTCTGGTCTAGTAGTTGTTAAGTATAACAAACAACCTACTAAACTCCTGTAGGATGATTCACATACCTCTTTAAAATCATCTTGGCTCGATAACTTATCACCAATAGCCACTGGAGTGCTTGTTGGCTTGCTATTCTCCATGGAGAATTTGCTTAAGATTTTCATAGCAAAAGTTTGTTGGCTCAAGAAGATCTTTCCTTCAATTTGACTCACCTCCATTCTAAGGAAATACGTCATGTGGCCCAAGTCTGACATCTCGAACACTTTCTTTATTTTGCCATTGAAGTCACTCAAGACATTGCTGTCTCCTCCTATAACTAAGAGATCATCTACATAAAGGGACACTATGAGCTGTGTTTCGCCTTCATTCTTCATTACATACAATGTTGGTTCATTTGCACTCCTTTCAAATCCCAAATTCAGTAGATGATTATCAATTCGAGCATACCAAGCTCTAGGAGCTTGTTTTAGGCCATAAAGGGCCTTCTTGAGCTTATAAACCATGTGTTCTTTGCCCGGCACTTCAAAGCCTTGAGGTTGGTCAATGTATATCTCCTCTTCAAGCAGTCCATTTAGGAATGCTGACTTGACATCGAGTTGGTGTATGGACCATTGCTTTTGTGCTGCCAATGCAATCAACAATCTGATGGTGTCGAGCCTGGCTACTGGAGCAAAGGTTTCCATGTAGTCCAGGCCATATTTCTGACTAAAGCCCTTGACAACGAGCCTTGCCTTTAGCTTGTTTAATGTCCCATCAGCATTATGCTTGGCACAATAGACCCACTTAACACCTATGACCTTTTTGTCTTGTGGCCTATCGTCTAGATCCCAGGTTTGGTTCTTCTCGATCATCTTCATTTCTTCAACCATTGCAGCCTTCCAGCCCTGGTGTGTTTCAGCCTCTTCGAAACTTGTTGGCTCCATGATAGCAACTTCAGCCCTTTCATAAACATCTGTCAATGATCTGGTCCCTCTAACTGGAACATCATTGATGTCCATTTCTGGACCAGCTTGTTCAGGTTCTATCTGCCTACTACAAGCTCTTCTGAAGTCTCCATTCGTTGATTGTTATCCCAGTTCCAGTAGGCATTTTCATCAAAGACCACATCCCTACTCACTTGAACTTTTTTTGTGATTGGGTCTATGATCCTATAGCCCTTTTTGATTGAGCTATATCCTACTAAAACACCAGGAGCTGCTCTCTTTGATAGTTTGTCCCTCTTTACTGATGGAATCTGAACATAACATAGACATCCAAAGACTTTTAAATGAGCCAATGAAGGTTTGAAGCCATACCAAGCTTCAAAGGGTGGCTTTCGAGCCAAGGCCTTTGTTGGAAGCCTATTCTGAAGGTAGACAGCTGTGTTGACAGCTTCAGCCCACATAAACTTTGGCACATTCTTCTCGAACAGCAAGCATCTTGCCATATTCATAATGCTTCGATTCTTCCTTTCACTTACCCCATTTTGCTGAGGTGTATACACGTTAGTTAGTTGGTGTTTGATGCCTGCTTCACTGCAAATTACTTGGAATTGAGCTGAAATGTATTCAGCCCCATTATCACACCTGATGGTCTTCAGCTTGCAACCTGTCTCAGTTTCTGCTTGAACTTTAAACTTCATGTACACTTGTGGAACTTCAGACTAATGTTTTAAAAAATAAATCCAACAGAATCTTGAGTAATCATCAATAAAGAGAATGAAGTACCTGTTTCCACTAACTGATTCTGTCTTCATAGGGCCACAAACATCTGTGTGAACAAGTTGAAGTTTCTCTGATGCTCTCCGGGCTTGGTTTGAGGGAAAGGGTAGCTTGGCTTGTTTTCCAAGTTGACACACTTCACAAACTTCATTATTGCATGCTGAGTTAGTGAAATTCTCGACCAGTTCTTCATGTATCATTCTGGCCATTGCTTTAAAGTTTGTATGACTGAGCCTTTTGTGCCATATCTTTGAGTCACTCTCTGAGGCAGTGTAGGCTGCATTCAAGCCTTCTAACCAGTTAACCTCAAAGGACTTATCAGTCATAGTAACTGTCATGAAGCATTATCCACTTGGATCAGTTATTTGACACACTTTGTCTTTGAACAGAAGTGAGTATCCTTTGTCAAGGAGTTGAGGTATGCTTAGCAAGTTTTTGTCAATATCGGGTACAAGTAAGACATTAGAAATCACCTTGTTGCCTTTTGGAGTTGATATCAGAACATCACCTTTGCCTACAGCATTGATGAACTGACCATTTGCAACCTTGACCTTGGTTTGAACACTCCTGTCCAAGGTTTTAAAAATAGCTGCATTAGGTGACATGTGATTTGTACATCCACTGTCCAGGAGCCAAGCTTTAGAGCCTCTCTTCTGGTCACTTGAGCATGACACAACAAAAACCTGTTCTTCTTGATTACTTTCACCTTCAGCCACTCGAGCCTCAGTCTTTGATTGTTGTTGAGCCTGTCTCGGTCTGCCTTTATTCTTACAAACCTTTTCAACATGCCCTTTTTTCTTGCAATATTGGCATACTACATCAGGCCTAAACCAACATTTGTCTTCTGGATGGCCTGGCTTCTTGCAAAATCTGCAAAGGTAGTCATTTGTCCATGCAGCATCAGGCTTGGGCTTGTTTTTCCAGGTCTTCTTGCCTTTATAGGCAGTGTTGGATGAGGAAGTCCTGGCTTTAGCTTGGAAAGCCCTTTTTGGTGCTCCTCATTCCTGCTTGCCCTTCTTTGCTCTTGAGCATAAAGGGCATTGATCAGCTCGGTCAAAGTGATGCTTGAGAGGTCACTGGAGTCCTCGAGGGAGGATATTTTTGCTTCATACCTTTCAGGTAAGGTTGACAGCACTTTCTCCACTATCCTTGCTTCATTAAACTGCTCACCAAGGAGCCTTATGCTGTTTACAACAGCCATTATCCTGTCTGAGTACTGTTTTACAGTCTCTTCTTCTTTCATCTTCAGATTTTCGAAGTCTCTCCTCAAATTCAAAAGCTGCTGCTGCCTGGTTCTTTCTGTACCTTGAAACTCCTCCTTAAGCTTGTCCCAGGCCTGCTTTGGAGTCTCACAGGCCATAATCCTTGTAAAGATGACATCCAAGACACAATTTTGGATGCAAGACAAAGCCTTGTGTTTCTTGGTCTTCTCCTCAGTATGCGGTTTTATTTGAGCCACAGTTGGGTTGGCTCGAAGAGGTTCTGGTTCAGCATCAGTGTTCACAACCTCCCATAGATCAAGAGCTTGCAGGTAAGTTTTCATTTTAACTTGCCATATATGAAAGCCTTCTCCATTGAAGATTGAAGGTACAGCAGGTGAGAAGCTTGATGGAGCCATTCCAATTTGAATTTAACAGCAACAGGTCCTCCAAGAATGAAGCTCTAGATACCAATTGTTAGAACTTTGGACAACAAACAGCGATTGAAACTGAAGCTAGAGCAGCAAAGCTCGATGCTTCCAGCAAAAGAAAGAAAAGAACAAAAAAATTTCCTAAGAAAATGAGAGAAGCAAGAAAGGGAACATTAACTTGAATGAATAACCCACATAATTTTGATTACAAAGCATCATTTTTATAGCTAATACAAGTTGATTATCACCTAATTTTCACCTAACATAGAAAATTAACCAAGTTGGTCAATACCTAATTTTCACCTAACATAGAAAATTAACCAAGTTGGTCAATACCTAATTATACCATTAAAATTAAATTACAACAAAACAAAGACTTGGATAAAATAATAGGCTGCTTCTAGATGCTGTATTAGAGGCCACACTTCAACAAAGTCGATATGCTATGAAATTCTTTGAAGAAGAAATTTAGACAAGCTTCATAAATGACTCTAACTAACCCCTTTAGACCAAACCTTAGTAAATTAGACAGTTAAGAGATAACCCAACGACTCCTAAAGAAACTGAGAAAAAAACTATTTCTATAATCAATAAGAGAAAAATCTCATAACGAGAATAAAAATCAAAGAGCTGTATTGAATCAAAATAATGAATGGTGTATGATGTCTTTAATGAATAATGCAAAAACCTTTATATAGGCTAGCTAATTATGTCAAAATAAAACCCCTAATAAGTATAATGAAACACAAGTAGTTCTAGTGGAACTAAACTCTCTTGTTGACTAAGAAACATAACATTCTTAAACATCTTGAAATATTTAAAAATATCCTAAAATTTAGAACAAATAACAATATAAAACCTAATAAATACAATATTTGACTCACATCTAATCAAAATTAAACCTTAAAATCGAACGCAATATGATTTAACGCAATATGATTTACTCGAATTAAAGTTGAAACTCATAATTTTCCGTAATAATCTCGTCCAAAAAATCAGCGTAGATAGGATAAATTGAAGCTTAACTTTGAATGTGACACATGCGTGGATGAGATAAATTTTATTAACTTAAATTCATTGAAGTTGTTTTTTTAGCTCAAAAGATCAGTCGACTTACGATGTATTTTTGGATGAGATCTAAGCATTTTTGAGTTGAGATGTCTTCATATCAATCGAAGAGTTATATCTCATCTTTGAATCATTTAGTTCTCCTATTTTTTTCCTTGAACTCAACTTGGTCTTTCCGTGTGTTTTAGGTTGTTTTAACCTAAAAAAATTTCCAGTAAATGAAGGGATTACATTTATTAAAATTATTATTGATTGATATTAACATTTTATTTTATTCATATATAATTATTTATTTTTAAAACAATTTCTATTCAACTTCCTTATTTTTAAGTATAATATTAGTTTTGTAACATGTAACATCCTACAAAAAAAAAGAATTGGAGCATGATTAATGGGAGCCATGGCAAAAGCATGAAAATTTCATAAACAAACAAAATTTGAGATAAGCATGGGTTGATTTTTAATTTGTAAAAATCCTTCAAAAGAATGTGTATAGAGGGAGTGGCTATTAAGGTGAAAAGATGACTAATAAAAAGTTACCTTTTGATATAATTAGTGGTAATGTTGACTCACCACTAATTAAATTTCCTCATGAATATGCATATTTCTTGTCATGGTGGGGTAAACATATATTTTGTGATAAGGGGTATGAGGTGGATGGCATGAGAGATGAATTAAATTCTTTAAAATTAGGTATATTGGATGAACATTCATCTTTTGTTCATCTTTCATTGATAGCTGAATCACCTAGCATCCATCCAACCTTCCATTCTTTCCTTTTAACCATTATCATCCTAATTCTTCATCATTTCGTTCCCTATCGTGTGGGAAAACCTCATCTTGATCGAATCGGACTTTCAACAAGGTGAAGGAGCACAAGTGATTGTATTAACCAAATTGTTGTCATCGACTCGTCAAGTAAGTGGGGACGGGATTTCAGTAGCCAAAGGGGTAGGATCGAGGGAGATCACATAAGTGGTGTTGAAATCGGTGGAAAGCACAACTCGTTATTAAGGTGTGTAATCCCGTACCTTTCGTATATATGATTGAAATGGTGTGTAATATCACAATTCTCTGAAAGTTTGTATGAAATGTGCTGTTAAGCGGTGGAAATACCAAAGAAAACTAAAAACCGGCATCCGTAATCACTCGGGTGTGCGTATGATCATAGTGGTAATAGTATTTCGTAATAAAACAGTTTCGGTTAGAAGCAGTGATGTATTTTTGAAATATCACTAAAAATAGGAGAAAAGAAATTAGAAAGTGAATAAGATATCAAATTAAAGCTTACTGTATCTATTTTAATATGGAAGAAACGGAGAAGGAAAAGGAATTTTATATTCTGAGATATCTTGATTTTAGTGAGACTGGTTTTGATTAACTTTGGGGTTCACTGATCTGTTTTGGAAAAATCATATAAAATTGTACAAAATGAATTGTGGGTTGTAATTTATATGTATGGATTCCTTAGTGAGTCTATTTTCAAGAGAAATAAGTTGGAGCAGTATATGAAAACTGTACAGTGAGATAATTGAAATTAAGTTAAGAGAGGTCAGAATCATTGGACAGTGAAACAAGGGAAACTTTAAGGAATACACTGTACTAAATGGCTAGGCTAAAAATTCTGGAAAAATTACAGTAAGAACATATATGAGTCTAGTTTCAAGGAAATTTCACGGATCTAGATTTCGAGTTTTCTAACTCGAGTTATAGCCAATTTAGTCAGTATGACGCAAATGGACAGTTTAAATTTGTATGCCCTAGCTAAGTTTTAGTTGCGAAATTACCTCGTTTGGGCCTAAAATGGATTTTGACCCAATAGTTCCGTAGAGACCCAAATAGAGTTCTGTATCACTCGAGGCGATAGTGAATCTTCGGAAACACCGTTAAATATGAAATTACCGAATTACCCTTGGAGGGTAAATTACTAAATTACCCTTAGAGGGTAAAATTACCGAATTACCCTTAGTGGTTAAAACTACTGAATTAACCTTGATGGGTAAATTACAGAATTACCCTTTGTGGGTAAATCACCGAATTACCCTTAGAGGGCAAATTATCGAAATACCCTTGGGTTGTGAAATTACCGAATTACTCTTAGAGGGTAAATTACTAAAATACCCTTGGGTTATAAAATTACCGAAATACCCTTGGGTTATAAAATTACCGAAATACCCTTAGAGGGTAAATTACTGAAGTACCCCTGGGTTGCGAAATTACTGAAATACCCTTGGAGGGTAAGTTACCGAAATACCCCTGGGTTGCGAAATTACCAAAATACCCTTGGGTTGCAAAATTACCAAAATACCCTTGGAGGGTAAATTACCAAAATACCCCTGAGTTGCGAAATTATCGAAATACCCTTGGGTTGTGAAATTACCGAATTACTCTTAGAGGGTAAATTACTAAAATACCCTTGGGTTATAAAATTACCGAAATACCCTTAGAGGGTAAATTACTGAAGTACCCTGGGTTGCGAAGTTACTAAAATACCCTTGGAGGGTAAGTTACCGAAATACCCCTGGGTTGCGAAATTACCAAAATACCCTTGGGTTGCAAAATTACCAAAATACCCTTGGAGGGTAAATTACCAAAATACCCCTAGGTTGCGAAAATTACCAAAATACCTTAGAGGGTAAATTACTGAAATACCCTTTGGTTGCCAAATTACTGAATTACCCTTAGTGGGTAAAATTACCATTATACCCCTATGGGTTGATTACCATGATTGTGTGTATTCTAATTATCTGGTTATGACGGTAATCCATTTCATACATCATTATGAAATGTGCTTTGCATACATGACATACTGCATGGGTTGGGTTATGTAATTGGAGGAAGTGATTGATTTGTTAGAGTTACACAAGTCACCCGAGATGAGTGTGGACTCACCGATTTGATTTTTAGGGTCGCACGAGTCACCCAAGATGACTGTGGACTCACCGATTTGATTTTTTTTAGGGTCGCACGAGTCACCCAAGATGACTGTGGACTCACCGATTTGATTTTCACTCATCGATTTGATTGCTAGAGTCGCACGAGTCACCCGAGATGACTGTGGACTCACCGATTTGATTTTTAGGGTCGCACGAGTCACCAGAGATGACTGTGGACTCACCGATTTGATTTTCACTCATCGATTTGATTTTTTTTAGGGTCGCACGAGTCACCCAAGATGACTGTGGACTCACCGATTTGATTTTCACTCATCGATTTGATTGCTAGAGTCGCACGAGTCACCCGAGATGACTGTGGACTCACCGATTTGATTTTTAGTGTCGCACGAGTCACCAAAGATGACTGTGGACTCACCGATTTGATTTCACTCACCGATTTGATTTTTAGGGTCGCACGAGTCACCAGAGATGACTGTGGACTCACCGATTTGATTTCACTCACCGATTTGATTTTCACTCACCGATTTGAAATATGGCTTTATGCCCAGTTTGATATATGGCTTTATGCCCAGTTTGATATATGACTTAATGCCTAGTTTGGTGTGTTGGCGGGGTGGGTGACTAAAGCTCCCCACAGGTGTGTTGGTTGGTACGGGTGGTGTGTAGCGGATGGAAATACTAGGCTTGGTTTGGGAATTTCATTTCATATTCATGTTATAATTGAAACATTATTATTATTGAAAATGGGCTAGGCCCAAAATATTGTTAATTGGTTATGACCCAATGGATAACGGTAAGGGGATTACACACTGAGTTCTTGTAACTCACCCCCCTTTCTCTTAACCTTTTCAGGTAATGCTCAGTGATGTGGACTTGGGCCATGGATGACTCGATGGAGACCATACTTCAGAAACGGGTTTATTTGGATTTTAGACTTCTTTCTCATTTATTTTATTACTTTACTATTTTGGGTTAAATGTTGTAATAATGCATCGGATTTTCTTTCAAAATGCTTCTGCAACTCTATTCCCAAATGTCCCTTTTTTTGTAAATTGTTTATTTCAAATATGTTTTCACAACCAAAAGGTCTTTAAAGATAATTACGTTTTCAAGTAGATAACAATTGCTTAAGTGTTTTGGGTTTTAACAAAGAGGCCGTAATTCTCGAACAAGTTTTTAACAATTGCAAAGATGGTTTTGAAAAAAAAAAACTTCCATGTGACACGTCAAATTCGGGCTTAACTTCCAGGCTGGGTTTGGGGTGTTACATTTAGTGTTATCAGAGCTCAGTTTGCAAAACTCGGCTGTGGTTTGGGTTCAAAAGCGTTTTCTAAAGCTATTTAAAATTTTGATTTATAAATGCATGTTCTAAAGGAAGTATGGCACCACGGGTATCCGGCATCAAGTCAAGTAAGTATATGTTATCATCTTATGATTATGATTATTGTGATATGACCGTAGAAATACTCCAGAACTTTTGGCTTTAGGAGTAAAAACTATAGAGATTGAGACTTTAGGATACTTTTCACGAAAACCACTTCAACTCTTATACTCCATAAGACATTGTTTAATAAACATCGAATAGTATGTTGATTCATAAGACTTGTAATAAGATTCAATCGACATTAGTGAATATGAGCACTAGAAGACGTGGATGTGGTAGAGGCCGAGGTGCTAGGGGGCTAGATCTTCGGCACCGAGGCATGTGCCTGAAAGGGAGGTATTGGCATCGTCAGTGGCTGAGATTCGGAGTTTCTTGGGATTGGCTGGTTACTATAGATGCTTTGTTGAGGGGTTTTCATTGATTGCTGCACCCCTAACTAAGTTGTTATGAAAAGGAGTACCGTATGTATGGACTGATAAACAACAAGAAAGTTTTGAGAAACTGAAGAAGATTTTGACGGAAGTGCCAGTACTGATTCAACCTGAGGCTGGAAAAAAGTTTACCATTTACTGTGATGCGTCACATACGGGTTTAGGATGTGTGTTGATGCAAAGTGGGAAAGTAGTGGCGTATGCTTCTCGTCAGTTGAGGCCGCATGAAGTCAACTATCCTACTCATGACTTGGAGTTGGCTGCGGTGGTGTTTGCTTTAAAGATTGGGAGGCACTATCTCTACGGTGAGAAGTCGATCATTTATACGGACCATAAGAGTCTTAAGTACCTCCTTACCCAAAAGGAGTTAAACTTGAGACAACGGAGATGGGTGGAGTTGTTAAAGGATTATGACTTCTCAATCGAGTACCATCCTGGAAAGGCTAACATGGTGGCAGATGCGTTGAGTCGTAAGGTAGTATCAGAGTTGAGAGCAATGTTTGTTCATCTCAGTTTGTTTGAGGATGGCAGTTTGCTAGCGGAACTTCAGGTGAAGCCTCTGTGGTTGAAGCAAATCAAGGAAAAGCAGTTATCAGATGAAAAGTTGGGTCCTTTAATGCAACAAGTTGAAAGTGGTATAATAGGGGATTTTGGATTGAACAAGGATGGTGTGCTATGTTTTTGTGGAAGAGTTTGTATGCCCATGGATTCGGATTTGAGACAAATGATTCTACGGGAGGCGCATAGTAGTCCTTATGCTATGCACCCCGGAGGAAATAAGATGTATCAGAATCTTCGTGAGCAGTATTGGTGGCCAGGGTTGAAACGAGAGGTTACTGAATTTGTGGGGAAATGCTTGACTTGTCAACAAGTGAAGGCGGAACATCAATTACCATTGGGGTTATTACAACCGGTAAAGATTCCTCTATGGAAATGGGAACGGATAACGATGGATTTTTTTAATGGGTTACCCTTAACACCTACTAAGAAAGATTCTGTTTGGGTGGTAGTTGATCGATTAACGAAGACTACTCATTTTCTACCAGTTCGTATAGATTACTCGCTGCAGAAATTGGCTAAGCTGTATGTATCTGAGATCGTGAGGTTGTATGAGGTACCAGTGTCTATTATATCGGACAGGGATCCCAGGTTTACATCACGGTTTTGGAAAGCTTTACATGAGGCTTTGGGAACAAAGTTAAACTTTAGTACGGCTTTTCATCCTCAGTCAGATGGTCAGTTAGAAAGAGTAATTCAGATTTTGGAAGACATGTTACGTGGTTGTGTAATCGACTTCAGAGGTAGTTGGGAGGATTTCCTACCATTGGCAGAGTTCGCGTAGAATAACAGTTACCAATCCAGTATCCAAATGGCGCCTTATGAAGCTTTATATGGTCGTAGGTGTCGTACCCCTACTTGTTGGACTGAATTAGGGAAAAGACAGTTGTTGGGTCATGAGTTGATATCTGAGACAGAAGAAAAGGTGAAGGTGATTCGAGCGCGGTTAAAGGAAGCTTCGGATCGACAAAAGTCGTATGCGGATCTGAAGCATAAGGATATTGAGTTTGCGGTGGGAGATCAAGTCTTTCTAAAAGTCTCACCTTGGAAGAAGATTTTCAGATTTGGAAGGAAGGGCAAGTTGAGCCCTAGGTTCATTGGACCGTACCGTGTGTTGAAGCGTGTAGGACCAGTGGTATATCAGCTTGAGTTACCTCCGGAATTGAGACAGATACATGATGTATTCCATGTCTCAATGTTAAGACGTTACCGTTCGGATCCATATCACATAGTGCCGGTGGAAGAAATTGAAGTAAGACCTGATTTATCTTTTGAAGAAAAACCAGTTCAGATCTTGGACCGAGACATTAAAGTATTGAGAAGGAAGACAGTTCCGTTGGTTAAAGTTTTGTGGCGGAATCACGATTCCGAGGAAGCCACGTGGGAGCCAGAGGATGTGATGCGACAGCAATACCCTCACCTCTTTTGATCAGATAAATTTCGAGGAAGAAATTTTCTTTAAGGGGGTAGAACTGTAACATCCTAAAAAAAAGGAATTGGAGCATGATTAATGGGAGCCATGGCAAAAGCATGAAAATTTCATAAACAAACAAAATTTGAGATAAGCATGGGTTGATTTTTAATTTGTAAAAATCCTTCAAAAGAATGTACATAGAGGGAGTGGCTATTAAGGTGAAAAGATGACTAATAAAAAGTTACCTTTTGATATAATTAGTGGTAATGTTGACTCACCACTAATTAAATTTCCTCATGAATATGCATATTTCTTGTCATGGTGGGGTAAACATATATTTTGTGATAAGGGGTATGAGGTGGATGGCATGAGAGATGAATTAAATTCTTTAAAATTAGGTATATTGGATGAACATTCATCTTTTGTTCATCTTTCATTGATAGCTGAATCACCTAGCATCCATCCAACCTTCCATTCTTTCCTTTTAACCATTATCATCCTAATTCTTCATCATTTCGTTCCCTATCGTGTGGGAAAACCTCATCTTGATCGAATCGGACTTTCAACAAGGTGAAGGAGCACAAGTGATTGTATTAACCGAATTGTTATCATCGACTCGTCAAGTAAGTGGGGACGGGATTTCAGTAGCCAAAGGGGTAGGATCGAGGGAGATCACATAAGTGGTGTTAAAATCGGTGGAAAGCACAACTCGTTATTAAGGTGTGTAATCCCGTACCTTTCGTATATATGATTGAAATGGTGTGTAATATCACAATTCTCTGAAAGTTTGTATGAAATGTGCTGTTAACCGGTGGAAATACCAAAGAAAACTAAAAACCGGCATCCGTAATCACTCGGGTGTGCGTATGATCGTAGTGGTAATAGTATTTCGTAATAAAACAGTTTCGGTTAGAAGCAATGATGTATTTTTGAAAAATCACTAAAAATATGAGAAAAGGAATTAGAAAGTGAATAAGATATCAAATTAAAGCTTACTGTGTCTATTTTAATATGGAAGAAACGGAGAAGGAAAAGGAATTTTATATTCTGAGATATCTTGATTTTAGTGAGACTGGTTTTGATTAACTTTGGGGTTCACTGATCTGTTTTGGAAAAATCATATAAAATTGTACAAAATGAATTGTGGGTTGTAATTTATATGTATGGATTCCTTAGTGAGTCTAGTTTCAAGAGAAATAAGTTGGAGCAGTATATGAAAACTATACTGTGAGATAATTGAAATTAAGTTAAGAGAGGTCAGAATCATTGGACAGTGAAACAAGGGAAAATTTAAGGAATACACTGTACTAAATGGCTAGGCTAAAAATTCTGCAAAAATTACAGTAAGAACATATATGAGTCTAGTTTCAAGAAAATTTCACGGATCTAGATTTCGAGTTTTCTAACTCGAGTTATAGCCAATTTAGTCAGTATGACGCAAATGGACAGTTTAAATTTGTATGCCCTAGCTAAGTTTTAGTTGCGAAATTACCTCGTTTGGGCCTAAAATGGATTTTGACCCAATAGTTCCGTAGAGACCCAAATAGAGTTCTGTATCACTCGAGGCGATAGTGAATCTTCGGAAACACCATTAAATATGAAATTACCGAATTGCCCTTGGAGGGTAAATTACTAAATTACCCTTAGAGGGTAAAATTACCGGATTACCCTTAGTGGTTAAAACTACTGAATTAACCTTGATGGGTAAACTACCGAATTACCCTTTGTGGGTAAATCACCGAATTACCCTTAGAGGGCAAATTATCGAAATACCCTTGGGTTGTGAAATTACCGAATTACTCTTAGAGGGTAAATTACTAAAATACCCTTGGGTTATAAAATTACCGAAATACCCTTAGAGGGTAAATTACTGAAGTACCCCTGGGTTGCGAAATTACTGAAATACCCTTGGAGGGTAAGTTACCGAAATACCCCTGGGTTGCGAAATTACCAAAATACCCTTGGGTTGTAAAATTACCAAAATACCCTTGGAGGGTAAATTACCAAAATACCCCTGAGTTGCGAAATTATCGAAATACCCTTGGGTTGTGAAATTACTGAATTACTCTTAGAGGGTAAATTACTAAAATACCCTTGGGTTATAAAATTATCGAAATACCCTTAGAGGGTAAATTACTGAAGTACCCCTGGGTTGCGAAATTACTGAAATACCCTTGGAGGGTAAGTTACCGAAATACCCCTGGGTTGCGAAATTACCAAAATACCCTTGGGTTGCAAAATTACCAAAATACCCTTAGAGGGTAAATTACCAAAATACCCCTGAGTTGTGAAATTATCGAAATACCCTTGGGTTGTGAAATTACCGAATTACTCTTAGAGGGTAAATTACTAAAATACCCTTGAGTTATAAAATTACCGAAATCCCTTAGAGGGTAAATTACTGAAGTACCCCTGGGTTGCGAAGTTACTGAAATACCCTTGGAGGGTAAGTTACCGAAATACCCCTGGGTTGCGAAATTACCAAAATACCCTTGGGTTGCAAAATTACCAAAATACCCTTGGAGGGTAAATTACCAAAATACCCCTAGGTTGCGAAAATTACCAAAATACCTTAGAGGGTAAATTACCGAAATACCCTTTGGTTGCCAAATTACTGAATTACCCTTAGTGGGTAAAATTACCATTATACCCCTATGGGTTGATTACCATGATTATGTGTATTCTAATTATCTGGTTATGACGGTAATCCATTTCATACATCATTATGAAATGTGATTTGCATACATGACATACTGCATGGGTTGGGTTATGTAATTGGAGGAAGTGATTGATTTGTTAGAGTTGCACGAGTCACCCGAGATGACTGTGGACTCACCGATTTGATTTTTAGGGTCGCACGAGTCACCCAAGATGACTGTGGACTCACCGATTTGATTTTTTTTAGGGTCGCACAAGTCACCCAAGATGACTGTGGACTCACCGATTTGATGTTCACTCATCGATTTGATTGCTAGAGTCGCACGAGTCACCCGAGATGACTGTGGACTCACCGATTTGATTTTTAGGGTCGCACGAGTCACCAGAGATGACTGTGGACTCACCGATTTGATTTTCACTCATCGATTTGATTTTTTTTAGGGTCGTACGAGTCACCCAAGATGACTGTGGACTCACCGATTTGATTTTCACTCATCGATTTGATTGCTAGAGTCGCACGAGTCACCCGAGATGACTGTGGACTCACCGATTTGATTTTTAGGGTCGCACGAGTCACCAAAGATGACTGTGGACTCACCGATTTGATTTCACTCACCGATTTGATTTTTAGGGTCGCACGAGTCACCAGAGATGACTGTGGACTCACCGATTTGATTTTACTCACCGATTTGATTTTCACTCACCGATTTGAAATATGGCTTTATGCCCAGTTTGATATATGGCTTTATGCCCAGTTTGATATATGACTTAATGCCTAGTTTTGTGTGTTGGCGGGGTGGGTGACTAAAGCTCCCCACAGGTGTGTTGGTTGGTACGGGTGGTGTATAGCGGATGGAAATACTAGGCTTGGTTTGGGAATTTCATTTCATATTCATGTTATAATTGAAACATTATTATTATTGAAAATGGGCTAGGCCCAAAATATTGTTAATTGGTTATGACCCAATGGATAACGGTAAGGGGATTACACACTGAGTTCTTGTAACTCACCCCCTTTCTCTTAACCTTTTCATGTAATGCTCAATGACGTGGACTTGGGCCATGGATGACTCGATGGAGACCATACTTCAGAAATAGGTTTATTTGGATTTTAGACTTCTTTCTCGTTTATTTTATTACTTTACTATTTTGGGTTAAATGTTGTAATAATGCATCGGATTTTCTTTCAAAATGCTTCTGCAACTCTATTCCCAAATGTCCCTTTTTTTGTAAATTGTTTATTTCAAATATGTTTTCACAACCAAAAGGTCTTTAAAGATAATTACGTTTTCAAGTAGATAACAATTGCTTAAGTGTTTTGGGTTTTAACAAAGAGGCCGTAATTCTCGAACAAGCTTTTAACAATTGCAAAGATGGTTTTGAAAAAAAAAAACTTCCATGTGACATGTCAAATTCGGGCTTAACTTCCAGGCTAGGTTTGGGGTGTTACATAACACCCCAAACCCGGCCTAAAAGTTAGGCCCGAATCTGGCATGTCCAATTGAAGAGTTTTTTGAAAACCATGTTTTTATTAGAAACTCTTTTTAAAGAATTTAAAACTTTCTGCTATTCAAACCCTTAAATTTTTGTTTACTTATTTTCAAAATGTATTTTAATAAAAATCATTCCCTTGCAAAAACATTATTACTACCATTTCCAAAAACTTTGTATATAATAGTAATCAGATTTAGTGAGTTGTGGAACGTGATATTTTGAGAAGCAGTTATTGTTGTTTTATGAAAATCCAGAGTTTAATCATTTATAGTTTGATTATAATTGAAATGGAATTCAAAGAAAAATAATCTCCAATAGCCTTATTATAAAAACCAAACCCAAATTAAAATAATCTTAAAATAAAGCAAAATGGAAATTTACTAAAGATTTTGGAGAAGTATTCTGATGTATGGACACCACCGAGTCCTCCGCGGCTCCAAAATCCTCTATCACTGGGGATTACCTGCGAGGTTAAAAGGAAGGGGGTGAGTTAAGAGAACTCAGTGTGTAATCCCCTAATCGGTCATTAACTGGGCCAAAACCCATACAGAAACAAACTAGGCCGAAGCCCATATAGAAATAAACTGGGCCTTAGCCCTATAAACATGATAATGCAGATAATGTAATGCAACCCAACTCAATCCACCCAATCACAAACCCGACCAGCCAATCGCACCTGTGGGGATCAAGTCAACCCACCTTGCTGCTCACACCAATCGCTGCAGTCAAGCTACTTTTCATAATATTTGTGGCTGAGCCACCAGAGTCATAATTATGCGTGGCATAGCCACTATACAAATTGTGGCAGAGCCACCAGAATATCATATATGATAATATAACCGGCACACAGCCTTGGGTAAATATGATCGACACAGAGTCGACAATTCATATGTTAGGCACATAGCCCCGGGTAAATATGTTCAGCACAAAGCCATAATCACGATGGCACAAAGCCATATTCATGATGGCACAAAGTCATATTTAGGTTGGCACATAGCCATTATCAAAATTTGTGGCAGAGCCACTAAAATATGTGGCAGAGCCACCAGAATCAGAATGTGACAGAACCACCAGGCTACACTGCTCTTCAGTCATTAACCCACCCCATGCTCATGATGAAATGCAATATATCAACATACAAAAGTGTAATAACAATCATAAACACGATATTTAACCACTAATAAGAGTATAACAGTCATCTTTATCCATTTAGAAGTGTTTCAGTAATTTTACCCATCGAGGGTAATTCGATAATTTTACCCACCAAGGGTAATTCGGCAATTTTCCCTCTAAGGGTAATTCAGTAATTTTACCTACCAAGGGTAATTTGGTAATTTACCCACCAAGGGTAATTCGATGATTTTATCCACCAAGGGTAATTCGATAATTTACCCTCTAAAGATAATTTGGTAATTTTACCCACCAAGGGTAATTCAATAATTTCGTAACCCTTGGATGTTTCGATAATTTACCCTCTAAGGGTATTTTGGTAATTTCACAACCCAAGGATATTTCGATAATTTACCCTCCAAGGGTATTTTGGTAGTTTCGCAACCCAGGGGTATTTCAATAATTTACCTCCAAGAGTATTTTGGTAATTTCACAACCCAGGGGTATTTGGTAATTTTACCGATCGAGGGTATTTTCATAATTTTGCGAACCCAGACTTAACTACTAATTTGGGGCATGAAATTGAAACTATCCATTTGCGTTATATTGACTAAATTAACTATAACTCGAGTTAGGAAACTCGAAATTTAGATCCGTAAATTTTCCTTAAAACTAGACTCATATGTCTTCTTACTACAAGTTTTCCAGAATCTTTGGCTTTGACATTTAGTACAGTTTATTCATTAAATTTCCCCTGTTTCACTGACCAATGGTTCTGACGTCTCTTACCCTAAGTTCAAATATCTCATTGTACAGTTTTCATATGTTGTTCACACTTGTTTCTATTGAAAACATACTCACTAAGGAATCTATACATATAAATTATAACTCATAATTCACATTGTACAATTTTGAATGATTTTTCCAAGACAAAACAAGGAACCACGAAGTCATTCAGAACCAGTCTCACTAAAATTAAAACATCACAGAATATAAAACTCCTCTTCCTACTTTGTTTCTTTCATATAAAAATAGACACAATAAGCTTTAGTTCTTATTCACTTTCTAATTCCTTTTCTTCTATTTTTCGTGATTTTTCAAAATCACATCACTGCTGCCAACCAAAAACTGTTTCATTGCAAAATATGGTTACCACTATGAACATACGCATGCCGAGTGGTCACAGATGTCGGTGTCTGACTTTTTGATCTTTCAACCGAATCACAGAACATTTCATGCAAACATTCAAAGAGGTGTGAGATTACACACCTTATTCAAAATCCGTAACACGATACTCTCCACGGCATCCTAGTCTCTTGTTACGAGGGATGGGTGTTCGATTGGCCCTCTGAACTTCGAGACCCTAGAAGTGATTAACACAAGAACAGATGTTAGCCACATCTTATTCGGTTTGAGTAAGAATCACCCAAACGATACACCCCCCATCACCTATATTCGACCTTAACTAATTACCAACCCTCTTCCGAAAGCCAAAGGCTAGAAAGATGACAAGAGTGTAAGCTAACACTCTATCGATTCGGCCCACACCAAGAGAACCAAGAAGATGGAAGTAGCAAGGAATAGATTCGGCCTTGATCAAAAGAATAGGGTGAATAATCAGTTTTAGAAGAGGGAGTAAAAGAGAAACAAGAAGAAAATAAAAGAAGACACTGCCTTGCAACCACTGAAAACCCGAGAAGGCAAAGAAGCTTCGGCAACCATAAAAACCAAGTTTCGACTATGAGATGAAGTTGATGTTTTAGTTATGGGTTGAAAGAAAAAGAAGACTAAAGAAAGGGTTGAGAATAGAAATAATTATCACAAAGAAATTTGACAGCACAAGTTGAGAGAAAATAACCCAAAAATGCTTAAAGTAAAAGTCTTCAAAATGCACAAAAATGCCAACAACTTTCAACACACTCACATACTAATGGCCAACCACCACCACTCTCCAAAGTGCTCCACAATTCACTCTCCACCACCCCTCATGCCATGATTATGTTTCCCCTTTCTTTTTCTACTAGGCATTCTCATCATTCATTTTTCCCTTTCTCCATCATTCTCTTTAACCTATTCTCCATCATTCATTCCACCTACTCGACCATTTGCTCCACAATTTCCTCTCCATCACCCATTCCACCTACTCCAATTCCACCTCTTCTCCTCTTTGAGCACAAAAATAAAACTCCCTTATGTTGCATGTGGGATTCGAACCCAAGCTCTCCTCTCTGCCCTTTTCACGCCACAGCCACCTTGCCACACTCCTACTTCCATAACTCCTTTCCACTAAAAGGCCAAAAATAAAAATTCTTCCTATGGCGTAACTTGAACCCGAGACTTCATAGAAACCCCGTAACCTTCCAAAATCACTTACCTAATAAGTTCAATTTGCAATAATGTCGTTCTCATATTCTCAAAAATTTTAAAACACTTCTACGCTCGAGGTCCAATGGGCCCAATTCTACTAGGCCCAATTTCGGGGCGTTACAAGTTTAAAGTTTTAGTGAGTTTTTATCTTTAAAAAATTATCTAAATTTTATTAAAAAATAAAATTAATGGATAATTATAAGTATAAAATAAATAGAAAACTAGTCATGACACTTGTTGCAATTTTAATGTGTACCTTGTTAAATCATATATACTACTTCTCATACTTGGGTGATGCTTAGGTTTATTGTGTTGATAAATTATTTGGAATTATGCTTAATATATATATTTACTCCTAAACTTGACAATTTTTCTTGCATTGGCCCCTAAATTTTTTTGGATTATATTGGTCCCTATACTAACACCATTTGTTTTTTGAATAATCTGTTGATATGGACAACTATGGAATTATTTTCATTTTCAATTTATATATATTTTCTAAAGTTTTAGAATTTATATATTTCTTATATTTTTAATAAGTTTTATTCTTTTCGAAATTTTAAGGTTTTTTAAAAAGAATTTAAGAATGGTTAAAGAAGAAACATCTCGTCGTCTTATTATTTGTTCACGTCAACAAATTATTCAAAAAAAAAAACAAATGGTGTTAATGTAGGGACCAATATCCATAATGAATGCTAATATTAGAGACCAATGTGATAAAAAAAAAGTTCAAGGGGCAATATTAAAAAGGTTGTCAAGTTCAGGGCCAATTTATATATTAAGCCTTGAAATTATATATATTTTCTAATATTCTAAATATATTATTTGTGTAAATATTGTGGAAGATATATTTTTAGAATAAATAATCAAATATGGATATATAAAAGTAATGATAAATAATGTGAAGTTTAAAATGGCATCTTCATAATGACTGTTTTAATTTAATTATATAAGTTTTATTACCATACAATATCATTATTATCTTCCATAAACATTTCTAATTAAATTTATTTTACTTCAATCACCATGATTTTTTTAAAAGTAGTAATAAAATAAAATATTAAAAATTATTCAATTTTATTTTTTCTCAAGTCACAACTTTAAACAATAATTTTTTTATACCTACATAAATCGCATGAATTGGTTGTGTCTATTTATTAAAATAAATTTTATTTATTTATTAATTTTTTGTATACTTTTTTATATTTTAAAAAGTGGAAAAAGACTTTAATATAATATTAAAGATTTAAAAATAATATAATATAAATATATATAAATATTCTACAATTAAATTTCAAATAAAATAAACAAAAAATTTATTCAATTTAGACCCAAAGGCAAAAATAATCATTACGGTTCAAGGGTAAAATAATTGGTGAGTGTCTAAAATATTTAAATTTAATTAATTTGTTGAAAAGTTTTAGTATATTTAATTTTAAAAATATATTAGCGTAAAAAAGTTACATATATTTTTATTGAACTGTTAGATGACATTTTAATACGGTCTAATTTATAAATTATTTTCATTCATTCGATAAATACAGATGAAGGCACAAGTGTTGTGTTGGGGATTAACTCATGCTTTATATATTAAAAATTATACTAATCCTTGGTGTAAATGAAGTCTTCACCTTTTCCAAATTCTGAATCTCTTTCTTTTAAGGGAATCCAGCTTCGATTTTGAAAATGAAATTAAAAATGGGAGTCGCCACCAATCCTTTTTGTTGAGGTGTGATCAGGTTACCTCGAGAAACAGTTATTTAATAAACCAATTGATTCGTCAAAACAACAATTTTGATCTACGAAAACCAGAAAAATAGGTCTAGGGGTCAGTTATGTACGAGGAATAATTAACACCCTCGATACGCCCAAAATTGGTACCTAGTTGATTAATTTATGTCTAAGTGTCAAAAATTTAAAAACTTGATAGAATTTAAAATACGATCTCTCTTTTTTATTAAAAACACTTGAATGAATTGAAACAAATGTTAAAGACTCCCTCGTCTCGAAGTAATAAAATGTCACATCCAGTAAGTTAGGATACGACATCTTGAATCTTTGAGAACGAGCTTGCCTTTTTATTTTATCAAAACTCATGCATTTAAATTTTAAAAGAGTATTCGGTCATTTGGGTCAAATGAGAAAAAATCGAAACCCAGCACGTTAGGGCACAATCTCTCAAATTTCTAAACACGGAACGTCGCCTTTATTTTTTAAGAAATTCTTATCTCGAGGTAACCAAAATGTCACATCCAGTAAGTTAGGACACAACACCTCGAATTCTCGAGAATAAACTTTTTTATTTAAAACTCGTATTTTGATTTTAAAAGGATATTCTGATATTTAGGTTAAACGAGAAAAATTGAAACCCAGTAAGTTAAGGCATGATTTCTCAAATCTCTAAATACGGGAGATTGCCTTTCCTTTGAAAATTTTTTATGCATCGAGTAAAATGTAACATGATCTTGTAGTAAAATACGAAATGAATTATGGTGTTAATATGCATAACAAAAATATGAACAATAATACCAAGAGCAAGAAGAATAATCAATAAGATAGACAAATATATAAAAAAAAGCTAATAAGAAACAATAAGTAAATAAATGAAAATTAATAAAAAATTTAAATAGTAAAATAAAAAGAAAAGATGAAAATAAGCAAGTAAATAAGAGAAAAATATTAAATAAAATAAAATAAATAATAATGATTAAAACAATAATACAAATTTTGAAAGTATATAAAAGATGTATATATAAATAAGTAGATAAAAAACAAAATGACAATAACAAGAATAATGATGAAAATAAGTAAAGTTTTTTTTAAAAGTAAATAAAATAAAAAATTTAGTATTAAATTAATCAGTTTAATGGAATAATAAAAATAATAAAAATAATAATAATAATAATAATAATAATAATAATAATAATAATAATAATGTACAACCAAAAACATGAATAATCTAATTTTTTTTTAAAAAGTATAAAAAGAGTAATAAACAAATAAATGAACAGATCATAATAAAAAATAAACAATAAAATAGTAATAATAATGAAGGCATGAATAATAAATAATCAATGAAAAAAATTAAATAATAATAGCTAAGTGAATACGAGGATTAAAATAAAAGTGAACAATATATAAATAGATAAGTGAATGAATAAACAAATGAATAAAATAAAAGGACTGATAAATAAGTAAGTAAATGAATAATGAATAAATAAAAGAATAAGTAAGTAAATGAATAATGAATAAATAAAAGAATAAAATAAAAGGGGTGAATTGCAACTTAAACAAAATTAAAAGGATAAATTAAATAAAATAAATAATAGAAGGGCTAAAATGTATTGCGTGAAAACAGGCGAGGACTAATTAAGAAATTAACCCATCTTCTGGCTTCCCCAGGAGATCAGCTAGCCAGGGACTAAATTGAAGAGTGCAAAACATTTAGTTGCCAAATCTATAAAAATTAAAAGAAAGGAATTTGGGCCCCATTGTAAACCATCTGAAAATCGGAAGGACCAAAAGGATAAATAACCCTTTTGGCCAAAACGTGCGGATCCTTCGGGCGGGTAGTACTAGTGCGTAGATCAGGGGACCATACCACGTCGTTTTAGGGCTTTAGATGATTGCCTTAAACAACGTCATTTAGGGACTGTATAAATATAAAAAAAACCTCAAAATTTCATTTCAGCAACTCGTTTTAAAAAAAACTTCAAAAAAAACCTCAAAACTCTCTCTCCCTTGGCTCGATCTCCAATTAGAGTCCGATCACCAGACCACCGTGACGACCGCCGGTCGCCGGCGACGGCGTCGCCGTCCTACGATGGCCGGTGAAATCGAAAAGAGCCATTTTCTTGGTTTTTCGAGTTCGAACCCACAAAACACTGTTTTTTATTGAAAACAGCCAACCTCGGCCACCTACGGCGGCTGAATGCTAAAATTCAGGTAATTTCTAACTGTTTTCGTTATTTTCCTTAGAAAAACTAGTAAAAGATAAAAAATAAAAAATAAAAAATACAAAAGGAACCACCTTTAGGCTTTTTGCGATTTGCTTTGATTTTTTTGCTTGTATTCGAATCTGAGTTTTTTGCTTAAATCTCTATTTTTTTTATTCGATTCAAAAAAAATTTCCCGAAAATTACAATCTTTGTTTTGGGCTTTATAGCCTGGGAGATAATACAAAAATATTGGTTTTTGGTTGTTTCATTTGCTTGTTGCTATTCCGTTTTTATTTCTGGCTTGTTTGCAGGTAAGGAGGAAAGTTGACTAGCGAAGATGACTGTTTTGGTGAAAAGGGAGCCACCTAAAGCGGTGGTCGTGCTACGGAGCACGTGGAGAGGAGTAGACCTAGGTGCGGCACACCTAGGGTTTATTTTTGTCTTTTTTGTTTCTGATTTGGGCTGTTAAGGTTTGTAATTTGGGCCACGTAATTGGGTATGTGTTTTGATTTCTTTGAGTATGGGTTTAGGGGTTGTATTTTGGGTTTTTTTATTGTAAATAGGGACTATAGATTGTTAATATCTGCTTTATTTTAGGGTTTTATTTGATTTAGGCTTAGTTTGGATGGGCAGTGTGTTTAGCTCCGGTGAGATTAAAAACAGCAGTGGCGGTGAGATTAGTTACTGTAGCGGTGAGATTGGATACTATAGCGGTGAGATTAGAAATAATGGTGGAGTGTGTGTTTGGATTCAAACGCAGCTGTAGCGGTGAGGTGAGAATATAAAATGACTATTAAGGACATCAGATTAGAATTGATATATAATAGAAGTTTTTAAATTATTTTACTTATATAAAATTATTAAAATATGTGAATTTATAATTTCATTTAATAAAATATTAAAATGTATCTTCTAATATTTTATTATAAATATTTTAATGAATTATATAATCAATTTAAATTATTTATTAGATAAAATGATTATTATTTTAATTTTTTATAGTTAAATATTCTTTTATAACAATGATAAATATTATTTTTGCAAATAGTAACATTATACAGGGACTAAACATGAACAAAATTCACAAAATTAGTAAATTAAAAGGACTAATAGCAAGATTTTACCAACCAAATAATATAAGAATTTCAATTCCATTGTCATATTCATGATACATACTTTAATAAGACTCAACATTGTCTTATAATTTTAGCTATCTATTTCAAAAAAGGTCACGGGTGAAACATAGGAAAAAAATCAAAGGAAAAGGATAAAAGAAACCTAAATAATGATGTAGACCTTGAAGAAGATAACTTATCCACATTGTCTAGTAGCCAACCCATGGAGCTGCATTTTACCATTAAAGTTAGCAACTAACTTTTGACTTACAGCACCCACTCTGTTTTCCACCACCACACTTCTTCCCTCATCTGCACATAAAAACACCTGCAACTCCCTTCTTCTCATACATTCATGCATTCAAATTTGCCTTACTTGGACCACTCATACCGATTTATCTTCATTTTCAATGGCTTCCCTTTGGTCACCATGGGGAAACTTGTTAATGATTTTAATGGCTAATTTTTCTTCACTACCCTTATCTTCATCATCTCAGCAATATTTACATGTACAATACTCAAGTATATCAGCTGCACCGGCATTCCTTCCAAGTGCACCTCTTGCTTCTTCTCCAAGTTTACCCCCTGATAGCCTTTGTTCCCTACTCCGAATGGTGTGGCACCTTCTCCTACTGATTCGTCGATGCCTACGATTCCTTTAAGCCCCAGTCCCCCGAATCCGGATAACATCGTGGCCCCTGCTCCTGGTTTTGCATTTTCACCATCTAACAGCCCTTTGCCGGTATCCACTTCGGTTTATCCGACTTCAGCTCAAGCTTTAAAACCAACATTGTTTCTTGGTTTGCTAGTATTTAGTATATTGCAGAAGCTTTCTGGTGTGTGAATTTCTGCTGATGGCATTGTTCCTTGTAGCTTCACTCTTTTCTTTTTATGTTTTCTATATATTTATTTTTGATATTGTTAATCATGGTTGTTGACTATTATATTTAATACAAATTATTAGTATGAACTCTGATTTGGTAAAAAAAAATGCTTATATTATTAGCACAAAGACTACATTAAGTTCAACTTCTGTCACAATAAGGAAAAACAAAAAAAGAAATAGTTACAAGGGAAAACAAGTACACAAATGAAACAATTGAACGAAAGAATAGCAAACACTGATAAATTTTCTCAGAATGTAACACATGTATAACAATTCTTCTAAGTTCCTAATTTGAACTGCCCTCTTTTCCTATATGTATATGTATATGCTACTTACCTTAATGCAACCTAACTAAAGTTACAAGGCAATGATAGTAGAACGAGACAATGGGGATCCATTCAACAACATCCCAAATAGTCCTCCCTTTAATTTGTTGAATTCAAAGGGACTCCATTTACTGGGGGATGGTCTTTTAACCATGTTCTTCTTCAGCTCCATGTTCTCATCCTTGAGCGCTTGGACAGCATAACTAAGTTTTCTAATCACCTCTTTCTTCTCTTCATCTTTCTGAATTAATTGAGCCTTCTGAACCTTGTTCTCTTCTTTCGGTTTCTCTATTTCTTCCCTTAACTTCATCAATTCATCGCCGAACACCTTTGACGATTCATCTTCCTTCAAAACATGGCCGCCTTTAGTTACTAAACCAGCTTCGTATTTGTCTTCCTGCTTGGGATCCTCGACTTCCTCCCTAGTTTCATCATGTTCAGGGTCATCAACTTCTGATTCAGCATAGTCTTCAGATTCAAAGGTCTCGGAGCTGCTATCATAGAGTTTATCCATCAAGTTGATCGTCTTCTCTGAATGGCAGTACTTCATGGAAGAAAACGGGGATCCCAATGTTGTTACAAGGCGATTTCCAGGGTCCATCTTAATTCGCTCAGCGAGTAAACGATGGGATCGGTAGAAATCTTCAACAAAGCTAATCAATTCGGGACGTTTCTTATAATACATTTCTGCACACTTTGCAAAGGAATCTGCATCTTCCTCAATCAATTTTAGCATTACCTTGGTCTTGGAGTCCAACTCTATCATTAAAATAAAACCATTCAATTACTTCAGCAAATAAACAGAACGAACAAATAATGGTAAAAGAAAATAATTCCAGGAAGTTTTGTTGAATTATGAACTCCATGATGTCATGCAACGTCCAAATGCCACACAACCTTCAATGCTATGCTGCCACTATTATTTCATGCAAACCAAGTTCTTTAACTTGCTGTTTTGAATCCAATGTCAATGTAACTTAGTTTGGTTTATTTTGAACAATATTAGGTTGATATTTCATGTCATTTTGATGGTGACTAGGCTGATCAAATCAGCAAGTTTAAGCTTGCACGTTTTTTATTTCAAGTTTCAAAAAGTTTAAGTGGATTAGGTATGATTAGGTGTGTTTAGGTAGTGGTTTGTTGAGACCACATTTTATATATGTAATGCAATGTATTCTAGACGGTGGTAATGAAAAAAATAGTTGCAATTCATTCACACTTAAGCTCCATTTTCCTTAGCTTTCTTTTCTCTAAAAAAATTCTGTCAACTTTTTTTTTCTTCTTCAACCTTCTGTCATTTTTTTTTTGCCTCAAGCCACACTTGCTGTTAGCTGCTAGAAACTCCAACAATTGGTATCTAGAGCTTCATTCTTGGAGGACCTGTTGCTGTTATAATCAAATCTAAATGGCTTCATCAAGCTTCTCACCTGCTGTGCCTTCGATCTTCAATGGAGAAGGTTTTCATATATGGCAAGTTAAAATGAAGACCTATCTTCAAGCTCTTGATCTATGGGAGGTAGTGAACACTGATGCTGAACCAGAACCTCTTCGAGCCAACCCAACCGTGGCTCAAATTCGACAGCATGCTGAGGAGAAGACCAAGAAACATAAAGCCTTGTCATGCATCCAAAATTGTGTCTCGGATGTCATCTTTACAAGAATTATGGCCTGTGAGACTCCAAAACAGGCATGGGACAGACTTAAGGAGGAGTTTCAAGGTACAGAAAGGACCAGGCAGCAGCAGCTTCTGAATTTGAGGAGAGACTTCGAAAACTTGAAGATGAAAGAAGAAGAGACTGTAAAACAGTACTCAGACAGGATTATGGCTGTTGTAAACAGCATAAGACTCCTTGGTGAGCAGTTTAGTGAAGCAAGGATTGTGGAGAAGGTGCTTTCAACCTTACCTGAAAGGTATGAAGCAAAAATATCTTCCCTCGAGGACTCCAAGGACCTCTCAAGCATCACCTTGACCGAATTAATCAATGCCTTTTATGCTCAAGAGCAAAGAAGGGCAAGCAGGAATGAAGAACACCAAGAAGGAGCTTTCCAAGCTAAAGCTAGGACTTCTTCAAGCAATGCTGCCTACAAAGGCAAGAAAACATGGAAAAATAGGCCTAAGCCTGATGCTGCAAGGACCAATGATCGCCTTTGTAGATTTTGCAAAAAGCCAGGCCATCCAGAAGATAAATGTTGGTTTCGGCCTGATGCAGTATGTCAACATTGCAAGAAGAAGGGACATGTTGAAAGAGTTTGCAAGGCAAAAGGCAGACCGAGGCAGGCTCAACAACAATCCAAGACCGAGGCTCGAGTGGCTGAAGGTGGAAGTGATCAAGAAGAAGAAGTCTTTGCTGTGTCATGCTCAAGTGGCCAGAAGATAGACTCCAAAGCTTGGCTCTTGGACAGTGGATGTACAAACCACATGTCTCCTAATGCAGCCATTTTCAAAACCTTGGACAGGAGTGTACAAACCAAGGTTAAAGTGGCAAATGGTCAGTTCATCAATGCTGTGGGCAAAGGTGATGTTTTGATATCAACTCCAAAAGGTAACAAGGTGATTTCCAATGTGTTACTTGTGCCCGATATTGACAAAAACTTGTTGAGTATATCTCAACTCCTTGACAAGGGATACTCTCTTGTGTTCAAAGACAAGGTATGTCGAATAACAGATCCATGTGGATCATGTTTCATGACAGTCACTCAGACTGATAAATCCTTTGAGATTAATTGGTCAGAAGCCCCTAAAGCAGCTTATACTGCCTCTCACAATGACTCAAAAACATGGCACAAAAGACTTGGTCATGCAAACTTTAAAGCAATGGCCAGGATGATCCATGAAGATCTGGTAGAAAATTTCACAAATTCAGCATGCAACAATGAAGTGTGTGAAGTGTGTCAACTTGGAAAGCAAGCTAGGCAGCCCTTTCCTTCAAATCAAGCTTGGAGAGCAGCTGAGAAGCTTCAACTTGTTCATACAGATGTTTGTGGTCCCATGAAAACAGAATCAGTTAGTGGAAACAGGTATTTTATTCTCTTCATTGATGATTATTCAAGATTCTGTTGGGTTTATTTTTTAAAGCACAAGTCTGAAGTTCCACAAGTGTTCATGAAGTTCAAAGCTCAAGCAGAAACTGAGACAGGTTGCAAGTTGAAGACCATCAGATCAGACAATGGGGCTGAATATATTTCAGCTCAATTCCAGGCGATTTGTGAAGAAGCTGGCATTAAACACCAGCTAACCAATGTGTACACACCTCAGCAAAATGGTGTGAGTGAAAGAAAAAATCGAAGCATCATGGACATGGCAAGATGTCTGCTGTTCGAAAAGAAAATGCCAAAGTTCATGTGGGCAGAAGCTGTCAACACAGCAGTCTATCTTCAAAATAGACTACCAACAAAGGCCCTGACTCGAATGACACCTTTTGAAGCTTGGTATGGCTTCAAACCCTCTCTTGCTCATCTAAAACTCTTTGGATGTCTATGTTATATGCAGATTCCATCTGTGAAGAGGGATAAACTTTCAAGGAGAGCTGCTCCAGGTGTTTTCGTAGGATATAGCTCAGTTAAAAAGGGCTATAGGATTATTGATCCAACAACAAAGAAGGTTCAAGTCAGTAGGGATGTTGTCTTTGATGAAAATGCCTACTGGAACTGGGACAACAATCAACCAATGGAGACTTCTGAAGAACTTGAAGTGGGGCAAATAGAACCCGAGCAAACTAGTCAAGAAATGGATGTTGATGATGTTCCTGTTAGAGGGACCAGGCCATTAACAGATGTTTACGAAAGAGCTGATGTTGCCATCATGGAACCTACAAGTTTCGAAGAAGCTGAAGCTCACAAAGGTTGGAAGGCTGCTATGATAGAAGAAATGAAGATGATTGAGAAGAACCAAACTTGGGATTTGGTTGATAGACCACAAGACAGGAAGGTCATAGGTGTTAAATGGGTGTATCGTGCTAAGCAGAATGCAGATGGGAGCTTAAATAAGCTCAAGGCAAGGCTGGTTGTCAAGGGATTTAGTCAGAAATATGGCCTGGACTACTTGGAAACCTTTGCTCTAGTAGCTAGGCTCGACACCATCAGAACGTTGATTGCTTTAGCAGCACAAAGGCAATGGACCATTCATCAACTCGATGTCAAGTCTGCTTTTTTAAATGGCCACCTTGAAGAAGAAATATACATTGACCAGCCACAAGGCTTTGTAGTACCAGGCAAAGAGCATATGGTCTACAAGCTTAAGAAAGCGCTATACGGTCTGAAGCAAGCTCCCCGAGATTGGTATGCTCGAATTGATGGTTATCTCATCAGTTTGGGATTTCAAAGAAGCATCAGTGAGCCCACACTGTATGTTAAGAAGAATGAAGCTGAAACTCAGCTTATTGTGTCCCTCTATGTCGATGACTTACTGGTTACAGGAGGAGACAACATTGTCTTGAAGGACTTCAAGAGCAAAATGAAGAAGATGTTCGATATGTCAGACCTCGGGCATATGACTTACTTCCTTGGAATGGAAGTGATCCAAGCTGAAGGAGAGATTTTCCTAAGCCAACAAGCATTTGCCAAGAAAATTTTGAACAAGTTTTCCATGGAAAACAGCAAACCAATGAATACACCTATGGCTGCTGAGTTAAAGTTGACAAGCCAAGGTAATTTTGATGCAGTCGAGGAGTCCATCTACAGAAGCTTAGTGGGATGCCTTCTTTATTTAACAGCTACAAGACCGGATATAATGTTTGCTGTGAGCATGCTATCCAGATTCATGCATTGTTGCAACATGCAGCACTTTCAAGCAGCAAAAAGGGTGCTTAGGTACATCAAAGGTACCTTAAGCTTTGGATTAAAATTCAGCAAGGTCCATGAGTTAAAAATGATAGGGTATACTGATAGTGATTGGGCAGGATCGAAGGATGATTTGAAAAGCACTTCAGGCTATTGTTTCTCTCTTGGTTCAGCAATGTTTTGCTGGTGTTCGAAGAAGCAAAACCTTGTAGCCCAATCAACAGCAGAAGCCGAATATGTAGCCACTGCAGCTGCTGTAAATCAAGCCATATGGCTTAGGAAACTGCTTGCTGACCTAAACTTACAGCAAGAGGGAGCAACAGAGATACTTTGTGACAACAAATCGGCTGTTGCAATTGCAAAAAACCCTGTGTTTCACGGTCGAACCAAACACTTTAGCATAAAGCTTCATGTGGTGAGAGAGATGGAACAGGCTCGTGAAATTGAACTGGTTTATTGCAATTCAGAAAATCAGCTTGCTGATATCTTCACTAAAGCCCTCAAAACAACAAGGTTCATGGAATTAAGAAAGAAGTTAGGTGTATGCAGCAAGGAGTTCAAGGAGGAGTGTTGAATTATGAACTCCATGCTGTCATGCAACGTCCAAATGCCACACAACCTTCAATGCTATGCTGCCACTATTATTTCATGCAAACCAAGTTCTTTAACTTGCTGTTTTGAATCCAATGTCAATGTAACTTAGTTTGGTTTATTTTGAACAATATTAGGTTGATATTTCATGTCATTTTGATGGTGACTAGGCTGATCAAATCAGCAAGTTTAAGCTTGCACGTTTTTTATTTCAAGTTTCAAAAAGTTTAAGTGGATTAGGTATGATTAGGTGTGTTTAGGTAGTGGTTTGTTGAGACCACATTTTATATATGTAATGCAATGTATTCTAGACGGTGGTAATGAAAAAAATAGTTGCAATTCATTCACACTTAAGCTCCATTTTCCTTAGCTTTCTTTTCTCTAAAAAAATTCTGTCAACTTTTTTTTTTTCTTCTTCAACCTTCTGTCATTTTTTTTTTGCCTCAAGCCACACTTGCTGTTAGCTGCTAGAAACTCCAACAAGTTTAATGAGTTGGTCAATGTTAACGTTTCACCCTGGTAAAACAACATGGCAGCAGAACCTTTCTGGTCTTTTAATCAAGCAAAGATCTCTCAATGGCAGACATAAGAAGAGAAAGGATCAATTACTAAATTAAATATGAGCAAAGGGTCCTATCCAAATCTATACCCGTTCCCTATAATGATCCATTTATAATTAACCTGAGATGCAAGGGGTCCAATTCATTATTAGCTCATAAAGTAATGTTTTTGGAAGACTGATTACTTTAGCTGCAAAGCTACACTTAAGTTAGTGGGAAATATGGAAAGTGAGAAAGTTAACAATGTCTGGTGGGACTTCAGTTTCAGGGTCCCTGTACACTGAGGGCCACCCACATGTACATGCTAAAACCTGTAAGATCTCAGACAACAGAAATTTGAATAGCCATCCAAACGCAAGCCATGATGATTAAGATAGTAACACACAAAATAGGAACTACAAGTCAACCATTCCAATACCAGATCATCATGCCATTGCATCCCTAACACCATGAGCAAATCTTCGGCTCAAGGTTAAAATCCACAGTCCAGTGACAAGCAATTCCATATTGTTGCCAAGACCACCAGCTTGTTAGGTCTCTGATTTCAATTAAATCAGTTATTTGACTGGCAAAAGCGTATCTTTTTTCTGTTTCTGAAAAACTCTTATAATCTGTACCCTTACCAAAAAAAAAATCCATTCCTTGTGTACTCAATCTAGCACCCCTGAGTTCAAGAATCCAGGTATCATGTCCTTGACTGCACATGAAGCGTGCGAACGAGGACTGAATATGAATTTGCATAATCAATAGACTTAAAAACAAGAACCCCGAGAAAGCTAAAATCCTAGAAATGACTATCCAATGGAAAAAACTCTATAAATAGAACAAGCATAATCCCACAAAGCCATAAGCTACGAAACCACAACCCAATGGAAGAAAAGATAAGAACACCGAGAAATAAAATTAAAAGCTAAAAAAATAATAACAAAAAGAATCCCATAAAAGCTATGAGGTTTAGAAAATTACAAACCCATCAACGGTAGAAGCCTGGAAATTACATTAATTCACCAACAGAAATAATTCAATGAGAGAAAAAAAAATCAGACAAGGTCTTAGCTTTAAGAATCATAATCTCAATAAGAAAAACAAAAAACCCTGAGAAACGAAACAACAGCCCTGAGAAGAGAAGACATACGAAAAGCTGTATTAATGTAAAGGAAAAAAAAATTAAAAGATGAAAAATAGAAGAAGTAGGAGGAAAGTACCTGGATGGAGAAGGAAGATGTTCAAAAATGGGTATTTTTGTCTGTTAAAAATACCTACTGCCCCAATTGCCTTAACTGCTACTCTCATCTCCAGTCACGTTTCAGTGCATCAGTGAGATTGAAATCAATTTTTACTGCACTGGAATGCTGAACCAAACACCAGTGCAGTGAGATTGGTAACCTAATCTCACCACACTAGAGGAAAACGGGCATCCAAAGGAGCGCTTAGTGGGTCGGGCAAAATTTGGGCTTTACAACCTTAATTACCTCTTGGTTTAATGATAAAAGGCATAAAGCTAAAAAAAGAAGATATAAAATATTTTTTTTAGAATAATATAAATTAAATTAGTTATAAAAACTATTTTAAAAACTAAAAAAGAAAAATAGAGAGATATGCCACTTGTCATCATTATGTATATTTTTTACTTTGTTAAGAAGTTTTCAAAGGAAAAGGAAGCAGTCAAGACGGCAATAATGAATCAAATGCCGGCTATAGTGTTCAACAACTTGTCTATGAAAATGGCACTGAGTCTTCAAACACTCATGCTATTCTTATAAGATATTCTAGATTCACATAGCCGGTAGAGTGGGGTAAAAAACACAAGAGAGGATGATGGGGTTTGGTGGTATGTTTAAGGAGCTTGCTGTGTTTGCATTTGTGGTAACAAGTATGGCAACTTCAGTAGCAGCTCAAGCAAAGCCTGGATGCCAAAGCAAATGCGGAAATATAAGCATCCCCTACCCTTTTGGTACAAGCAATGGCTGCTACATCAGCAGAGACTTCTTCATTAATTGTGACACCTCTTTTAACCCCCCAAAAGCATTCTTAAGCGACATTGGTTTAGAATTACAAGTTCTCAACATCTCCCCGGATGATGGTTCTTTGCGCATTCAACCTCACAGGTCCGTAGGTTATGACTCTTACAATTCATCAGGGCCCACTTCATATGACAGGTCCTTGTTCCTTCATAGAAAATTCTCCATATCTTACTCCAGAAACAAGTTCACTGCCATTGGTTGTGACACTATCGCCTACATCAATGGTTTCTCCCGGCCTGACTCTTCAAACACAGTTTTTAAAGCAAAAAACTTTTCAACCGGATGTTTAACATTTTGTGGTGACGTGGGCGATGTGATAAATGGGTCTTGCTCCGGCATTGGCTGCTGCCAGACGGCTATCCCTAGAGGAATGCAGGCTTATTTCTTCAATTTTACTACTGATCTTCAGAGTCATTCGACAGTGTTGGTGTTCAATCCTTGCAGTTATCGATTTCTTGTGGAAGATGGAGTCTACAACTTCTCTACATCAGATCTTTCCAACATAGATTTCAAGAAAAGGAAATACCCACTTATTCTTGATTGGACAATCGGGAATCAAACATGTGAAGAAGCTAAAATGGACCCAAAAAATTATGCTTGCAAGCAAAATAGTGCTTGTATAGATCCAGAAAGTGGCCCTGGATATTTGTGCAAGTGTAATGACGGTTTTCAGGGCAACCCTTATCTCTCCAACGGCTACCAAGGTAAAGATTTCAAGTTCTCCGTTGCAGATTCATTTTGAAGAAATTAGCTAACTCTACTTAATTTTTTTAATTTTTGCTTATTTAAAATGTTTTAAAACTGTAGATATTAATGAATGTGAAGCACTGAAGCCTTGCAATAAATTTGGAATATGTCATAATACACTTGGAAGCTATTATTGTTCATGCCCTGAAAGATTTGAGGGTGATGGTCGGAAATATGGAACAGGTTGCTCTCCTAAGCCCAAGGCGCATCGCGCGAATTTTCCCATTCTTCTTGTCTCACTAGGTTCGTACACTTAAGTAAATGTTATTTAAGAAGAGATTTTCTATGGATTTGTATATTTATATTTTTATCTATTTAAAATTGATGGCATATTGATGCTTAAAAATTAATTTTTTTAAAATTATCACTTATTCCCATAATTATTAAGGTAGCCGGCGTGAGTTTGATATGATTAATAAGATTTATTTACTTCATTAATAATAGCCACATTATAATTAACTAATAATAAATAACTCTTTTGTGAGTCAATAGTGTACATTATTAATATTTAATTATTACAAGTTTTTACTCCTTAATCTTTATCTTTCTTTGTCATTTTAGTTTTGAGATTTTGTTATCAACTTTCTAAATTTAGTACAGTTATTATTTTTTGAAAAAATTGATTAAATTATTAAAATTTTAAAAGAGTTAACATGATAGCTTGTGTTGTGTGATAGTCTTTATATATTTCATTATTAAAATGGAATTTTTTAAAAAAATAATTATGATTTTAAAAAAATAATTTATGTATATATATATATAATTTTTTATAAAATACACATGAATTGCTGTAGGAACTATTAAGTCAATATAGTTAAATTTTTAACTGTTAAGTCAATTATTTCCCCCAAGAAACAACAACTTGACCAAATCTGAAACATTAAAGGTCAAAGAGGTAAAAAAAAAGAATTAGAGTCAAAGTGACAAAATATGTAATATTATAATCTAAATTTATCATTATATAAAAAACTTGTAATCTTTATCCAAATTATTTTTATTTTCTTAACTTTCACCCTATATATTTTTATATGGGTAATCCACCCTGTTACATTATAAGTATGGGCTGTTTCTATTTTGGTTATCCCAATTTTTGTTTTTTGTTAATTTGTCACCTAAAATAGAAATTGATTAAATTGATTATTTCACCGTTAAATGGTAACAGAAGGCTATGGTGCATTTCCACATTAGTTACTCTAAGATTAGGATAAACTATTTATTAGTCTCTCTAAACAGGGGGTTGTTCCTATTTTGGTCACCCAAAATATTTTTCCAAAAATGCACTGGTAGTCTTCCATTACTATTTAACGGTGGAGTAACCAATCTGATTAATTTCTATTTTGGATTACTAAATTAACAAAAATAAATTGAGATGACCAAAATAGGAATGACTCCTATTTAGAGGTACTAATTTATTTTTTCTATAAATAATATTTTTGAAATTAGTTTTATACAAATCATAGATTGCATTAATTGAAGTAAAAAAACTTAGTATGATGCATGTTGGTTTTTATATTACATGATTTCACTATTAGATGAAATTTTTTAGAAAAAAAAAAGTCACACTGAAAAGTTAATTTTATTTTTACGATTTTATCATAAACAATATTATCTTGATATTTTGAAAGCTATTTTAAGTTTTTATATATGTCCAAAATTATAATTTATATAAATAAATATTGAAAATATTAAGAGTAGTTTTTTTTTTCTTCCAATTTGTGTGTTACTATCATGTTTCCCTAATTATCGAGTCATAAGTTGAAAGTGTTTTATATTATATTTAAATACATTTTAATATTAATATTTTTGTTTTATTATTATTATTAAGATTACATTGTCTAATGATATCAACTTTACTTGCCCGCTTGGCAAAATTAGGGTCGGTAAGGGATCCCGCCCTCAAATGGAAATTTTTTATTTAATTTTAAATTAATAAAAGTAAAATTGTACTTTAGTCTCATTTAAAAATATAAAAATTTGATTTAATTCTTTAAAAATTATAAATATATAGACTATTAAAATAATAAATTATATTTTTTCTACTATAAAAATTATAATTTAATTTCAATCCCTGTTAAAAAAATTTCTGATTTCCTTGCCGGATAGTTTGTCATTTCCACTTCGGGTTGAAGAACATTTTGCTAAGAATCAAATAGTGACTTGGAGATAATTAAGAATTTTATTAATCCATTTTTCAAAAATTGAGAAATTAATGCAATCTGTACAACATCACGATCATGTGGCAAAAGATATGCCCATCTAAATTTTATTCAAACGGTAGCATAAATGGTAACATCGACTATGTTAGGAGTTAATCTAATAAGTGACATTGACATATTTATTTCCATCTCATGCAGGTATTTGTTTAAGTATAGTGTTCTTGTTTTTAATTTCTGGGGTTGGTGGTTTTGTAAGATACTGCAGAAAAGAAAGTACATGAAACTTAAACAAGAACTTTTTGAAAGAAATGGTGGGTTATTGTTTCAAAAAAAGATGTCTTCAAATGAAGGTGGTCTGGATAAAGCTAAACCTTTCAGTTGTAAAGAGTTGGAAATAGCTACTGATCAATATAATGAGAACAGAATATTGGGTTGTGGTGGCCAAGGCATGGTTTATAAAGGAATGTTGTCCGATGGGAGAATTGTTGCAGTAAAGAAGTCTAAGACTGTAAACGAAGGTTATCGTGAACAATTTATCAATGAGATCTTTATTCTTTCTCAAATTGATCATAGAAATATTGTCAAGCTATTAGGTTGTTGCTTGGAGACCGAAGTGCCCCTCCTTGTTTATGAGTTCATCCCTAACGAAACACTTTCCCATCTCATTCATGACCAAAATGAAGAGTACCCGAGGTCGTGGGATATACGATTACGCATTGCAACGGAAATTGCAAGTGCAATTTCTTACTTGCACTCATCTGCATCCATCCCCATTTATCATCGAGATATCAAGTCTAGTAACATACTACTAGATGAAAAGTTCCGAGCAAAAGTATCAGATTTCGGAACATCTAGATCAATCGGCATTGATCAAACTCACTTGACGACTCAAGTGCTTGGGACTTTTGGGTACTTAGATCCTGAATACTTCCAGTCAAGTCAATTTACTGAAAAGAGTGATGTTTATAGTTTTGGAGTGGTTATTGTCGAGCTCTTAACGGGTAAAAGGGCAATCTCGACGTTTGGATCGCAAGAAAAGAGAGGCTTAGTCTCGTATTTTATGTCGTCGATGGAAGAAAACCATCTGCTGGATATTGTTGATGCTGAAATTGGGAAGGACGGTCAAAAGGATGAAGTAGTAGCAGTTGCTGAACTCGCGAAAAGATGCTTGAACTTAGATGGGAGATATAGACCAACAATGAAAGAAGTGGCCATGGAACTCGAGAGACTTAGAACTGGACAAGGTGACTACATCCACACTGATCAGATTAAACAAGCTGAGGTTGTTGTAAGAAAATCGACTGAGAGTTGGGATTTCACTTCATTCTCAACAGAACATTATTCGAATTGCAGCATACCGTCTACATCGGAACCAGAATCAGAATTAGAATCAAAATCAGATGTTCATCCACATATGTTGGAATCCACCTGATTACATGATCTCCAAGTTTCTATTCCATTCCTGGTAATGACTTGACCTTAATTTCCCCATGAAATTGAAGGTTCAAGAAAAACCATCGTTATTGACAGCTGCCATTGTCTTCCATACCACCTTTGATAATCAGTTATGAACATTTTGTTTTGTTTGTTTACATTCTAGTTATGCACATTGATGATAAAAAAATAAACATTTTGATTAGATCAAGAACAAATGTTAAGAGTTAGTTCATAGATTAAATTTTCACATTTGGGATATTTAGGAGAGAAAATTTTATATTGTAATACGTGAAGAAAAATATTTTTTTTTCCAAATTCAATAAATTTTATTCACCAGCAATGTCCAAGAGAAGACAGAGCTGCAATAATTTTTTTTTGAAAAAAAAATACTTAAATTAAATGAGGACACTTATTGTCATCATTCTTGGTTGTGATTTATTGAAAATTTTCCGAGAGTAAGAATTCTAATTAATCAAGTGTCATAGTTGGAGGTTATATCATTTTTGTTTTTCTCTTTCTCATATATATATATATATATATATATATACATGTCAAAACCATTTTTTGAAAAAAGGGGAATCGAACTTGGGTTTTGAAAATAAAAACGGGAGTCGCCACCGATCTTTGTTTGGTGTAATCAGATCACCTTTGTTTTAATAAAATGTTTTGATTTACTAAAACAGTGTTTTTAGTCTACGAAATTTGAGAAAACGGGTTCGGGAGTCGGTTACGTGCGAGGAAGGGTTAGCACCCTCGTTCCGCCCAAAATTGGTACCAAATTGATTAATTAATATCCTCATGTCGAAAGTTGGAAATTGTAAAAAGATTTTAAATAAAATCGATATCTTTTGGAAATATTTTGCGTTTTTGAATTGAATCAAGATTTCCTTGTTCTGAAGGAATAAAATATCACATCCAATACTTTAGGGCACGATAGTTTAAATCCTCGAATCCAAGATGAATATTGCCTCATTTAGAAAATCTTATCTCGAAATAACGGAATGTCACATCCAGTAAGTTAGGACACAACATATCGAATTCTCGAAAATAAGCTTTTATTTTTATTCAAAACTTTTTATTTTAAAAGATATTTTGCTATTTAGGTTAAACGAGAAAAATCGAACCCCGGTAAGTTAAAGCACGATTTTCCCGAATTTCTGAACACGAAATATTGCCTTTATGAAAGAAATCAATTTTGTATTGGGTAAAATGTAGCATGAATTTGTAACAAAATGCAGAAAATGAAGTACAATGCTAGCAAGCATATAGAACACATATGTTAAATACAAACGATAATAATAAGATGAAAATAGAAATAAAATGAGTAAAACCAATATGCTAAAAAGGATAATAAACAGAAAATGAAAGAGTAATAAGCGATATGACAGCTTTACAAGCAGACAGGAAAATATAAGTAATAACAACAATAATGATGATAATAATGATGACGAAAATGATATTGAGATGTAAATATAAATAGAAATATATAAAATGTGATGATATGAATGATAATAGAAATATATGTGAAATAATATAAGTATGAATATATGAATGAAAGTTAAATAAATAATAATATATACTCATATATATATAAATATATATATGTAATATAATAAAAGTAACAAAAATAACAATAATAGTAACGACAATAATAATAATAATAATAATAATAATAATAATAATAATAATAATATAGTGATAATAAATATAATAATAATGATACGAAGTATATATATACATTATATTGATATGAATATAGTAATAAGTAATACTAACGATAATAATAATAATAATAATAATATTATTATTAATCATGATGATGACAACCGCAAATAAATAAAAGAAATCGCAAGATAATTGAAAAAGGAACCAAATCGAATTTAAAATGGAAGTTTGGGGCTTAATTTAAAACCGATGGAAGCACAAAGGACTTAATTGCAGTGCACGTAAACCCTCAGGGACCTAATGGGTTAATAACCCGCCCCTTTAATGCGCAACGTTTGAGATCGGACTAACTTGGAATGGCGCATGAATTCAGGGAAAAAATTAAAGATTAAAGAAAGTAAAATTGGGTTCAATTAAAAAGCGGCGCAAAAGGGGAGGGCTCATCGCGCAAATATCCCTTTTTAGGGATATGTGCAGCTTTCCCTCTAAACCAAACGGCGCCGTTTTGCTTGATGTCTATAAGGCCTGATATATCTCAAAAAAATCAGATTTTGGAACCCTAAAACTCTCTCACCGCAGCCATTCAACCCTTTCCTCTTTCTTTTCATTCCCGACCTTCGGGTTTTCCCCTTTCTACCAATCACCATACCACCATTGTCACGGTGGCCGGCGACACGCGAGGAGGGGACTTGACCCCGTTCGGAGCCCTTTTCAAAGACCCACTCCCTCAATCTGATTTCGTCACGGAAGAAAGGGGGATTTCGACGCCGAACGCCGATTCAGGTAAGTTTTCTTCTTCTTTTGCTCTTCCCTTTTATTTTTGTTTATTAAAGATTTCGAAAACAGTAAAATAAGAAATAAAAAAAAGTAAAATAATAACAGAAAATAGGAATGGAGTCAACCTTGCAATTTTTGCTTTGTGATTTAAGATAGATCGTAAAAAATGAAGCCGAACCCCTTACAACATTGGTTTGCTTTGGTTTTATAGCCGATTTCGACTTTTACATTTCATTTTGTTTTCTCCTAGTCTCTGTCATTGTGCTTTCTATTTTTGTTTGGCTTTGTACGTGTTGTTTGCAGGGTATGGGAGTTGCGCATGCCGATGGTAGAGGCGTGCTGGTGTCGATCGAGGCTCGAGGGTGCTGGTGGAGTCTGACGAGGCGTGGCAGTATGCTGGAACTAGTGGGTTGCGGCGCTAGGGTTTCTAAAAACCAATTAACTGTTTTGGGCCTTTTGGGCCACCTATAAATTGGGCTTGCTTGTCTGATGGTGTAGTGGGCTAGTTGGGTTGGTTTATTTTTGGTTTAGTTTTATTATTAGGCCTAAACGGGCCCCGGGTAAAATTTGGGTTCTACAGCTGCCCCTCTTTGCTCATTGTCGTGAAACGGGAACAGAGCAAAGACTTTAAAAGACCCAAATTTGCCCGGTCTTGTCGAGCTTTGATTCCTTTGGGGTATTCTTCTTTGTCAGGCCGCTTCAAGCTCCATTGTGACTTATTACTTCGCTCTACTCCACTGCTACTTCCGAGAGATAGGGCCTGTAGCCTCAATCCGCTTTATTGCTTCGTCATTCTTACAATTTTTGGCCTATTTCGCTGCTGGTCAAGGCAACACGAATATAGCTTAAATCACATTTCACCATTGTTTAGGGACACAATGTTCGCCTTCGATCTCGTCTCACCACTGTTTATGGTGACAAAATCTACAATCTTCAACCCGTTCCACCTCTGTTTAGTGACAATAGGACAATCTTCGACCCGTTCCACCGCTGTTTAGTGGCAACAGGACAATATTCAACCCGTTCCACCGCTGTTTGATGGAAATAGGATAATCTTCAACCCATTCTACCACTGTTTAGTGGCAACAGGACAATGTTCAACCCATTCCACTGCTGTTTAGTGGCAACAGGATAATGTTCAACCCATTCCACAGCTGTTCGATGGTAATAGGATAATCTTCAACCCGTTCCACCGCTGTTTAGTGGCAACAGGACAATATTCAACCCATTCCACCGCTGTTCGATGGTAATAGGATAATCTTCAACCCGTTCCACCGCTGTTTAGTGGCAACATGACAATCTTCAACCTGTTCCTTCGCTGTTTAGTGGCAACAGGATAATCTTGCTAGTGTTGCTCCATCGTCCACTAGGGAAAATATCCTGTAGACTTTTTAATTTGCTTCCTTCAACCTTCAGGAAGACTTCTATCTTCAATCTGCTCCACTATCATCTCTATGGAACAAAATCTGAACTTGCTACATTATTCTTTGAGGAACCTATCCTGCAGAATGTGCTTAAACAAATGATGAGGATGCTATGACCGGAATGACTCAAATGCTCCTAATTATGTTCGACATTTGCATGGATGTAGCATGTCATCAGAATGATTAGGATGCAATGATCAGAATGAATCGAATGCCCCTAAAGGGTGTGTTTTGCATGAATGTAGAATTTCATGAGAATGATCCCCTTCTAACAGTTTAAGGTGGTCATCGCTGATGTCTTATGCTACGATTTTGTTCAACTGGTATTCATGATGGAAAATCTAGGAGAACAATTATCTTGCTCAACAAATTTGCCCCACTGTAACTTCAGGGTTCACCTCATTGTGACCTAGGGGTATAGGATCTAAACCCTTTCATTCGTCCCAAAGCAATTTCAAACCGTAGGATTTGTTTCTTCTTCAACCCATCTCGTTGCTATTGGAGGGTACAAGATCTGTATTCTTCCATCTATTGATCACCCTTCGGGTGTCCCAACCAGACGTATATGCATGATGCTCACGTAAATGCAGAACATCATTTTCCTTTGGCGATACTTGGGTTCATAATTCCCATTTTCGTCAGGATTGTATTATTAGCACAATACCTTGTCATTTTGTTCAATTGCCATTTTTGACAAAGATTTGAGGAGATAAACTTAATTTGGACTCATGATGTTTCCAACCCATAAGCTTGGTGAATCCTAAACAATAATCCTGTTTCAGACTTCTGTATTGTTTAGAGGATCCAGAGTAATATGCAAAACTTCTTTCATGAAAGTATTATTAGTCCAATAATCATTATTTCAATGCAAAATGAAAGAGATCATAATGATGGATGAAACGAAAATTTATTGGGAGTATAGCTCAGAACAAATAAGTTAATCAAAGCTTGCAAATGCAAAGAAATTTATTTAGAGTGTATTTTGAAAAGACAAAGATATCAAACTTAAAATGGGTAGAATAGAAGCTAGGTGCCCAAGATATCGCAGCTTGAGCTTCTCTGTTTAAAACTTCTTGAGGACTATTTTAAACTCAATATGTGTTTAGGGGATCTGGAGTACTTTGTCGATGCCCCAAGATGTAACATACCTCTTCATTGTTGCTTCAAGCATAGCGAGACTACTGTTTGCCCCATTTTCATCAAAAATTTGAGCCGCCCTTTTCGGGTTTTCAACTCAAACCCACCTTTGGTCCCAAGGCGCCCTTTGCGGGTTTTCGCCTTTGGCCTCTCATTTTTCTTTCTTCTTTTGCTGAAGATTTCCTTCTTGCTTTTTTTGATTTTTTTGATTTTTTTTTTTTGCAATTCTCCGGATTGGGCAAGTCTCTACCATCCATTTCGGTCATATTCATGCTTTCCTAGGACAAGCCTTCTTCGCCGCATAAGGTCTTTCCTAGTTTGGCATTCGCTTTCTTCTGAAGTCTCTTTTGCATGAGAGAATTTTTCTTTCAAAGCCCTATCATGAAATTTTCTAAGGTGACCCTTTTTGTTTAAAATTCGCATCATCTGATCGTGACAGATAGCTCTCGACATTTTCTCTTCAAATTCACTTGTTTACATTAGAATTGGATCCATTCTACCTTATCCAATTTTGGCTCAGCCCGTGCCTAGGGAACAGGGGATTTTGACTTCGCTAGGCGAAACCTAATGAGGAAGGGGTTGCCCTAGCAGAGGTCCTGGCCGATGTTTAATGAGCATAAAGGGTAAACGTAACTTCTATATGCCAATATTCACAAGTTTAGGTCATGTTCCTAACAATCTTCGTTTTGTTGCCCTTTTTTTTGCACTATGATGTGGCACTTGCTCTTTGAAAAGACCGCAAACTTTTGACATTGTGTGGTTAAATATGATCTTTTCGCATTTCAAAAGACCGCAAACTTTGTTAATATATTTTCTTTTTTCTTTTTTGGTCTAAAGACTATCGACTTTGTAATATTGGCATACGAAGCGACCCTCACCCTCTTAGTGAAGAGATCGACATCCATGAAGATGAATTGATGCGGACCAGAAGCTTTCGAGGAGATTGGCTTGATAATGTTCATGCCCTACGTGTAGAAAGAATGGAAGAGGCCCATAAGTTCTGTCCTCCTTAATTTGGCGTTTGATGCAATTTTCTTTTCTGGGTAGACTAGTGGCTCGAACCTCTTGATTGGCTTAATCCGGGTAGAATCATCAGCATGTGATCTTTAAATATCCTTATGGACTTCTTCTGTGACTTCCTTAGCTTAGACAACATACTCATGCCTCAGTAGTCCCGGCGTGATCATACGAAAATGCCTTTGAACTCTTGGAGATAACTCACTGATTCTTTGCCTTGTTCCTACGGCCAGCTGAGCTTCCATTTTCATCTCCCTTATAGTGTTTGCTGACACTTCGTAGGATAGGATCCACCATTCTTAACAATTTAAGAAATAAGTTGTGGCCTCTGCCATCTCCACAGTCCTTCAATCCCTTTAGACACATATCTTGTTAAAAAGAGAGTCGATAACAGCGTCGCTCATGTCATTGATATCCGGGGGACCCATTGTGGGTATGAAGGTGGAAAATTAACAGTATGATATAAAAATGAAACGATGTAGAGTATGAAATGCGAAGAGTGAAAATAAAGATGCATTTTATTGAAATAACAATTCTGGAAACAAGCCCATTTCACGAAAAGACTCTTGTTGCCTCTAGGCTTAAAGCAACAAGCATGTTTTGTCTATTACTCGAGATTAGCTAAAACACAGGGATCCCTTCCACAGTCACATCATTCAAAACACTTCCAAACATGCAAGGTCTAGAAACTTTGATTCTTTGGTTCATTCTCCAGATACGTCATAAACGTTCCAATTCCTCAGTATCAGGTTTTGCACTGGAGCCCTGAATTGGATGTACTCCTGATCTCATACCCTCATTTATCATGGCACTCCCAATAGTTATCCTTTTAACAGCATGGTTTAGCAATGAATTTTCTGCATCAGAAGGGTTATCGAATCTTATAACTCCTATTTTGATGAGTCTTTCGACTAATTTCTTGAAAGTGGTGCCTTCTATCCAGTGACCCGCTATTCCGGCATGGTAGTCGCATTGAGCATTCAGGTCATACCATTTGGGGTACGGGGGTTGGAACGGTTTCAAATGGTGAGGAGACACCACATGTGCATCAAATAAATTTTGATAGAGCTCCTTGTATGTCATCGAGATGGGTGTGAACTGGAGCCTTTCCGTGTTAGGCTTTGGATTGGAATCTTGTCCAAGGGGACCTTGATAACTGGTAGTCATTGTCCTTGGCTGCCTTATTGTCATTAGCTTTGAATAGCTCTCGTCATGCTTACTCGTGCTACCCACTTCCTTTTCCTTCTTTTTCGGGGTCTTCAATGTCTGCTCCTTCTTTTCTTTTGTTTCTGCCCAAACAATCGGTTTGACTCGATCATCCTTAGGGTTAAAACATGAGCCTGTTGGGAAGTTTGACAAGGTAGAGGTATTGGTCTGGCATTGGGGTCCGATAATGATGGTTGCCCCTTGCGACTGTGTATCTTGTTTAATCGGGATATTCATCGGGAAATAAATGATTTCTTCATCATCATCCGCACTGTTGACCCCTTGGCCACTCCTTTTTTCAAATCCTCCAGCTATTAACTGGGTTAGCTGACCTATCATATTCCTTTGCAATTCTTGCATTTGTTCCCGTATCTCTTGTTGAATTTTGGTCAATTGCTCCTGCATCCGTATTTGTATTTTCTCAATTCTTTCTAACCTTTGTTCCATGTCTTCTAGCTAACTGAAATAACTTAACTTAATTAGGGTCTTTCTACAAACTTTAATGCATGTGATACGATGTAATGCAAATGCATGCAATGCAATGCAAAATGCATGAAATGAATGCAAAAAGAAAGAGAGGCGTTGATTATGAATTCAATTCCTACTAGAAGAACTTGTCTAGAAACTAAGTTCCTTCAATAAAATGGACCGCATATACGGCCTCTTTCTCATAGTCTAAGTGAAAATTCTAATCCTCTTCTTCGTACCCGAATACTATGGTCGTGCCCCGCCTCTTCTAGCTCTTTGTTTGCTTGATCCACATCACTCACTTACCCTTTGCGATGCTCATAATCTTCTGATGACTTCCTGAAGAATCCTTGTCGGCTTAAATCTTCAGACAAATCCCCTTCTTTGTATTCGGATGTTATGGTTATGTTCCGTAAGCTTCTTTAGTAGACGTCTCTTCTAGCTCTTTGTTGCTTGACCTAGGTCGTACCTCATCACTCACTTATCCTCCGTGATGCTCATAATCTTCAGATGGTTTCCCAACAATCCTTGTCAGTTTGAATCTTCAAGTAATATCTTGTCTCATTGTTTACCTAGGCCATGTTCAGACGACCGTATCGTATTCCACTTTATCAAGTAACACATTTTCTTATGACAAATTTTTCCATTTAGTAATCAAACGCTAATCAACACTTCCTTTCTAAGATGATGTAATGCAATGCCAATGCAAGGAATAAATGCAAAAAGAAGGGGAGGCACTGATCATGAATTCAATTCCATTAGAAGAGCTTTTCTAGAAAATAAAGCTCTTTGCATAAAACGGATTACATATACGGTTTCGTCTCCATAGTCCAAGCAAAACACCAATCCCTTCCTTCGTGACCGAATATCATGGTCATATCTTGTGCGCTTTCTTCGTAGATGCATCTTCTGGCTCTTGATGGCTTGGTTCAGGCCGTATCTCTTCACTCGTTCATCCTCTGTGATTGTTTATAAGCTTCTTAACCCAAAAAGTCAAGATTTGACGAATCATTGTTGGCTTGAATCATCGAGCGAAGTCTTGTATTCTTCTGCGGACTGTCAGCCTTCTCTCGTTGTTTACTTGGACTATATTCGAGCAATCGTATTACAATCCATTTTATCAAGAAATTCATTTTCTTATGGCAAACTCCTCTATTTAGGAATCGAATATTAATCAGCACCTTCTTTCTATGGTGATGCAATACAATGTAATCAAGACAAAGGAAAACACGTTAGCGTAAGAGTAATAATCGAAATAGAGTATTTATCTGGGTGGTCACTAGGGTTCGACGTGGCTCTACCTATGGTGGGCTCTTAGGTCTCTCTACATGTGGTTGGTTCTAAAGAAGGGTACCCGAACTAGTAGATTCCTCGATCCTCACCCATTATAGGCTCATATGGACCAAGTTCAGTTCAAGGGAACACATTTCCCTATGGCCATGCGGAGGTGAAAACCTCACGAAGCACACAGGTACAAATGTGTCCCGGAAGTAGTCCACTAGCTCATGCGGAGGTGAAAACCTCACGAAAGCTTAGTTTCTCACTCCCACTTAAAGGTGTGACCAAGACGGTCATGCAATGTGATGTAAAAATATTATGCGAGACTCAACCTTATTACAGCCCTAGCACCACAAAGTTGAAAACAGAGATCGAATTGAAAAATACGACCATTTTATTAATTTTAAAACATTCGAATGAATTGGGATAATCATCTAAGGCCATCTCATCTCTAAGCGTCGAAATGCCATATCCAGTAAGTTAGGACACAGCACCCCGAATTCTCGAGAGTAAGATAGGACACAATTCGGATCATTGTCATTTTGAAAATTCTTATCTCGAAGTAACGAGATGTCACACCCAGTGAGTTAGGGCACAACACTTTGTACTCTCGAGGATAAGCTTTTTATTTTAAATCAAGAGAAGAATGATCTTTGAAAACGATTTTCCAAATTTTAACAAAAGGACAAAAAGTAATCAATTTTATGGCCTGACTCTCTTATTGGGTCCCCAGTGGAGTCGCTAAGCTGTCGAAACCATTTTTTTGAAAAAAGGGGAATCGAACTTGGGTTTTGAAAATAAAAAACGGGAGTCGCCACCGATCTTTGTTTGGTGTGATCAGATCACCTTTGTTTTAATAAAATGTTTTGATTTACTAAAATAGTGTTTTTGGTCTACGAAATTTGAGAAAACGGGTTCGGGAGTTGGTTACGTGCGAGGAAGGGTTAGCACCCTCGTTCCACCCAAAATTGGTACCAAATTGATTAATTAATATCCTCATGTCGAAAGTTGGAAATTGTAAAAAGATTTAAATAAAATCGATCTCTTTTGGAAATATTTTGCGTTTTTGAATTGAATCAAGATTTCCTTGTTCTGAAGGAATAAAATATCACATCCAATACTTTAGGGCACGATAGTTTAAATCCTCGAATCCAAGATGAATATTGCCTCATTTAGAAAATCTTATCTCGAAATAACGGAATGTCACATCCAGTAAGTTAGGACACAACATATCGAATTCTCGAAAATAAGCTTTTATTTTTATTCAAAACTTTTTATTTTAAAAGATATTTTGCTATTTAGGTTAAACAAGAAAAATCGAACCCCAGTAAGTTAAAGCACGATTTTCCCGAATTTCTGAACACAAAATATTGCCTTTATGAAAGAAATCAATTTTGTATTGGGTAAAATGTAGCATGAATTTGTAACAAAATGCAGAAAATGAAGTACAATGCTAGCAAGCATATAGAACACATATGTTAAATACAAACGATAATAATAAGATGAAAATAGAAATAAAATGAGTAAAACCGATATGCTAAAAAGGATAATAAACAGAAAACGAAAGAGTAATAAGCGATATGACAGCTTTACAAGCAGACAGGAAAATATAAGTAATAACAACAATAATGATGATAATAATGATGACGAAAATGATATTGAGATGTAAATATAAAGGAATATATAAAATGTGATGATATGAATGATAATAGAAACATATGTGAAATAATATAAGTATGAATATATGAATGAAAGTTAAATAAATAATAATATACTCATATATATATATTTATATATATATATATATGTAATATAATAAAAGTAACAAAAATAACAATAATAGTAACGACAATAATAATAATAATAATAATAATAATAATAATAATAATAATAATAATATAGTGATAATAAATATAATAATAATGATACGAAGTATATATATACAATATATTGATATGAATATAGTAATAAGTAATACTAACGATAATAATAATAATAATATTATTATTATTATTAATCATGATGATGACAACCGCAAATAAATAAAAGAAATCACAAGATAATTGAAAAAGGAACCAAATCGAATTTAAAATGGAAGTTTGGGGCTTAATTTAAAACCGATGGAAGCACAAAGGACTTAATTGCAGTGCACGTAAACCCTCAGGGACCTAATGGGTTAATAACCCGCCCCTTTAATGCGCAACGTTTGAGATCGGGCTAACTTGGAATGGCGCACGAATTCAGGGAAAAAATTAAAGATTAAAGAAAGTAAAATTGGGTTTAATTAAAAAGTGGCGGAAAAGGGGAGGGCTCATCGCGCAAATATCCCTTTTTAGGCTTTCCCTCTAAACCAAACGGCGCCGTTTTGCTTGATGTCTATAAGGCCTGATATGTCTCAAAAAAATCAGATTTTGGAACCCTAAAACTCTCTCACCGCAGCCACTCAACCCTTTCCTCTTTCTTTTTATTCCCGACCTTCGGGTTTTCCGCTTTCGACCGATCACCATACCACCATTGTCACGGTGGCCGGCGACACGCGAGGAGGGGACTTCACCCCATTCGGAGCCCTTTTCAAAGGCCCACTCCCTCAATCTGATTTTGTCACGGAAGAAAGGGGGATTTCGACGCCGAACGCCGATTCAGGTAATTTTTCTTCTTCTTTTGCTCTTCCCTTTTATTTTTGTTTATTAAAGATTTCGAAAACAGTAAAATAAGAAATAAAAAAAAGTAAAATAATAACAGAAAATAGGAATGGAATCAACCTTGCAATTTTTGCTTTGTGATTTAAGATAGATCGTAAAAAATGAAGCTGAACCCCTTACAAGATTGGTTTGCTTTGGTTTTATAGCCGATTTCGACTTTTACATTTCATTTTGTTTTCTCCTAGTCTCTGTCTTTGTGCTTTCTATTTTTGTTTGGCTTTGCGCGTGTTGTTTGCAGGGTATAGGAGTTGCGCATGCTGATGGTAGAGGCGTGCTGGTGTCGATCGAGCGCGAGGTTGCTGGTGGAGTCTGACGAGGCGTGGCAGTATGCTGGAACTAGTGGGTTGCGGCGCTAGGGTTTCTAAAAACCCTAGCTCTCTGAAAACCAATTAACTGTTTTGGGCATTTTGGGCCACCTATAAATTGGGCTTGCTTATCTGATGGTGTAGTGGGCTAGTTGGGTTGGTTTATTTTTGGTTTAGTTTTATTATTAGGCCTAAACGGGCCCCGGGTAAAATTTGGGTTCTACAATATATATATATATATATATATATATATATATATTATTCACATGAAATTAGTTTTTTCATTTGCTCAGCAATCATTTGTAATATTTAAACATTCACATCATTACTGTATAAAATTATGATTATATAGTTTATTCGATATATTTTTTATTATTTTTAAGTAATAATAAAATTATTCAAAATTAAAATTTAAAAATAAATAATTGAATTTAAAATCAAACATAAACATGAGGATAAACCATAAATTTAGTCACTTATGTTTGGCTTAAATTATGTTTTGATCACTAAATCTTAAAAAGTTATGATAAGAAATGTTTTTAATTTGTTACCTTTTGATTGTTGAAATGTTTATTATTGTTAATGGTGGCATGCCAGGTTATATCATCTTTTTAGACAAAAATTTTAGGTTAAAATTCATAACTGATGGTCACAAAGCTAACTAAAAATTTGACTAAGCCAAGTGCACCTATCAATTAATAGTATTGTTATGATAAGCAAAGATATCGTTCTCACGAGGACTACAAGTACTAGTAATTACTGTATTTCTATTATTTAACCGACTAATTCAAGTGGTCAATTAAAAACTAAAAATTAACTAATTTAATTAATTAAGAAATGTGGCAAAGAACAAACCACGAAAATAATCGAATAATAACAATAAACGAAATAATACTCAGAAAAGAATCTGCCTAAATTTCGTCTGTCACTATCAATCTAAATTTCGCAATTTCTTCACTTAGCACCTTGATCTATAAATCCCTAAATTATGCTAATATCTCTTTTGAGCATAAGGGCAACTGACTCTAGGTTAATTAATTGAAATTTCTTTCTAATTAAAACCTTTATTATCGCATTAATTTGAGCTGTGGATTCACTTATTAGATTTGACTTTAATTCGATAGATTTATGTCTTCCTATTTCTAGGATTGCATGCAACTTCACTCAGTTACGTAAGATCTAATCTTAAACGGGGTCTATTCAATCACTGATTTAAGCATATCGAACAATGGATATATATTTTAAAAATATTAAACTAAGAATTAAGAACACATAATTGAGAACAAGAAAATAAGTATTTATTGTGTAAAATAAAAATCAAACGACAGAATTCATCGTAGTTTTCATCTTCCCTAGGTATTTAGAAAACTAGTTTGTAACAATTCGGTTTTTAGTGGTGTCAAAAATTATGGTTCTGAAATGTCATTTCTGTGAACCTTGTTCGTAGATATTACTATTTAATATTTATGAGATCATGGCTTAAGCAAGCTAACCCATGTCTTAATTTATTAAACTGTTAAAGTTTCAAAATGTGGCTATTGAGGAATACTTGAAATTTTAGTGATAAAATTTGAAGTTTTAAGCTTGAAAATAAAAAATGACTATCTTATAAATTTAATTTTTAATTGGAAATAGCTACTGATGAATATAATGAGAACAAAATATGGGGTTGTGGTGGCCAAGGCATATTTTATAAAGGAATGTTGTCTGATGGGGGAATTGTTGCAGTAAAGAAGTCCAAGACTGTAAATGAAGGGTATCTTGAACAATTTATAAATGAGATCTTTATTCTTTCTCAAATTGATCATAGAAACACTCTCAAGTTATTAGGATGTTGCTTTGGAGACCGAACTGCCCCTCCTTGTCTATGAGTTCATCCCTAATGGAACCCTTTCCGATCTCATTCATGACCAAAATGAAGAGTACCCGAGGTCGTGGGATATACGATTACTCATTGAAAGGGAAATTGCAAGTGCGATTTCTTACTTGCACTCATCTGCATCCATCCCCATTTGTCACCGAGATATCTAGTAACATACTACTAGATGAGAATTTCCGAACAAAAGTATCAGACTACGGAACATCTAGATCAATTGGCATTGATCAAACTCAATTGACGACTCAAGTGCTTGGAACTTTTGGGTACTTGGATCCTAAATACCCCAGTCAAGTCAATTTACTAAAAAGAGTGATGTTTATAGTTTTGGAGTGGTTTTTGTTGAGCTCTTAACAAGTAAAAGGGCAATCTCAACGTTTGGATCGCAAGAATAGAGGGGTTTATTCTCGTATTTTATGTCATCGATGGAAGAAAACCATCTGTTGGATATTGTTGATAATGAAATTGGGAAGGACTATCAAAAGGATGAAGTAGAAACATTTGCTCAACTTTCAAAAAGAAGCTTGAACTTAGATGAGAGATGTAGACCAACAATGAAAGAAGTGGCCATGGAACTCGAGAGACTTAGAACTCGTCAGGGTGACTGCATCCCCATTGATCAGCTTAAACAAGCTGAGGGCGGTGGAAGAAAATCGGCTGAAAATTGGGATTTCACTTCAGTCTCAACAGATCATTATCCGAATTGCAGCATAACATCTACATCGAAATCATATATTCATCCACTTATGCTGGAATCCATAATTTCTCCATGAAATTGAAGGTTCAAGAAAAGCCTCCATCACTGACAACTGCACTGTCTCCCACACCACCTCTGGTGATCAGTAATTGTAGTACTTGAGAATAGATTCAGTTTTTTTAAGATTTATGACGAATTTCTTTTTCTGATTAATATGATGAATCTGTTTATATTCTGTTACGGGAATTTACTTCACAAAAGTTTGGTTCAGATGAATTGCTATGTTAATGCCTTATTCCACAAGGGCCAATCACTCGATTCCACAAGGGGCCAATCACTCGATGGTTTGGTTAACTGAACTCATTCTCACTGAGTTTTATTAAGCGATTTTGTGATCCATTTATGACAGACTGAATGTACTTAATGAATCTAAAACTTTCCCTAATTTCCAGCTTATCATATTCATTTGAAAACAAAAATGTTAATTATTAGAGATTAAATGCGAGGGATTGATGCCATTGTCAAAAGAAATTCATAATCGCTTGGCTTTTTGTATTTTTGGTTTAAGGTGCATGTTTTGGATTGTTTATCTTAATCTTAGTAATGATGGTTTTTGGATTTTACTAAAAATTGAGATTTATTTTTGAAATTATCATTTTTTAAATTATAAAAAATTATAAAATTATTAAAAGAAAGTTTAATTTACAATTAGGTTCCTAAAGTATATTTGTTTTTTTTATATCTATTTTTTTTCTAAATTAGTAGAATTGTTCTAATGAAAAAAACCCAACGTTGTGTGTTTTTTTTTTTGGTAAACTTATAGATTTTCTATTTCAATTGTTAAAATATAAAAAGAAACATATAACATAATTTTAAAATGTATATAATTTTAAAAAATAGACAGAAAATTTAAAAAATATAAAATATATAAAATAATTAAATATATAAAAATAACGAAAAGGTATATAAATAATAATCTAAATATAAATATATAAACTCTAAAAATTATATAAATAATCTTTTAAATCCATAATAAAAATAGAAAAAATAAAATTAAAGTACCCCTTCTCTATATATGAAAGACCTTCAATTCGCTCCGAGAGACTTGAGTTAATAACACATGTACACTCCTAGGGATATGAAAGAAAATAAAAAGCAATTATTTAAGCACTGTTGATCTAGCGGAACGTGGGTTTTTTACCAAAATATTACAAAAAAAAAATCAAAAACACCAAATTGGGGTGCATTTTTCAGAAATTACCAAAATGGTATGTTGAGGGTGGTGCCGCCTGTCACAGAGGCTCGACCACCCTCTGACAACCTATTTTTTTAGCTCAAATAAAAAAAACACTGAAAACGAAAAAAAAGGAAATGGCAGGAAAAATGACAGGAGACTAGTGATGCCTCTGCCACAGGCGGCACCGGTGGTGCCTCTGGCACAAGCATCACCAACTGGGAAATTTGCCCATTCGGTCCTCTCTATTTCGCGCGCACTTCAGTTTAATCCTTCTATCATTTATTTTTTATAATTTGTCCCTAAACTTCCGTTTTTAATGCAACTTAGCTCATTTTTTTAAGTATTTTGCAATTTTTATTATTATTTCTATCATCTAATAATTTTTTTATTACTATTAATTATTTACTATCATTATATTTTTATTAACTATAGCATACTATTTGTAATCACCAATTTTGGCCCGGGTTCATTAACCCAGGGCCCAAAAACCCGTTGGCCCATTCACAACCCAAAATTCAGCCAGAAATAAAACAAAAATTTTAAATGTCCAAAGTCCATTTACAAGAAACCCGAGGCCCATTTTACACTGAAACTCGGAGCCCAATTAAACCAATTTAAAACCAAACAGACCCAATCGACCCAATTGGCCCAAATGCAAAAGGCCCAAAAGAATAATAAAAGATTTGCCAGGGTTTCTGGAAACCCTAGCCTAGGCGCCGCACGAGCCTCCACCCATCCACTATCGGCCACCATATCCCCACTTGCTTTTGCCTCCCACAATCTGCAAAAAGGACAAAGGAAACCAGCGCAACAGCAAGAAAAAGGGAACAATATTGTATTTTATTTGTTGCTCAAGCTCTATAAGAGCCGAATCAAAAACATTGTACAGGGACCCTTTTTTTTTCCATTCACAATCAATCAAAAAGAACAGATTCAAAAAAATACGAGCACAATATTCTCACAAACAGAATTACTGAAGCAATAACACACAAAAAAAAAATCAAAACCCAAAAGCCAGATCTGAATATTCAAAGGTTTTTTTTTCTTCTTTTTTTTTCTTTCTTTTTCATTTCGCACCCTTTTTTTTATCCGCGAATATATATAATATATATATATATAAGATAAAGTATAAAATAAAGAAGGAAGAAATTACCTGCACGGCGACAGAAGACCGCCGGAATGCCTTCCCCCCCTTTCGGGTCTGCAGAGAGAGTGAGAGGGTGTGAAGTTCTTTTTTTCTGAAACTAAAGAAAAATGAATTTTTGATGAAGGATTCAGCCCTTTTATAGGGCGATTAAACGCCGTTTCAATAGGGGGATCCGCGTGTTGACCCGGATCCACCCCAGGGTCCGCGTGTTTTATCTTGGAGGGGCTAATTGCGCTTTAGCCCCTCCGCCCTTTCAAGACTGTGCAATTGAGTTTTTTTTATTTTAAATTCGTCCTGAAGATTTATCGTAGTTTCAATCTAGTCCACATCCGAACGCTGAGTTTAATAACTTGGGCAAATTGCACTCGCAGCCCCTTTCAGTTTCGCGCATTGAATTTTAATCCCTATTCGCCTTTTATTATTTTAATTTATTGCATTTCTCCCCCCCAATCTTACTCTGATTCCAATTTAATCCTTCTCTGTTTATTTTGTAACTATATTGCTATTAGTATTATTACTATATTATTATATTATTATTATTATTATATATTAGTATAGAGTGTATATTTTCTATTATTTCTATTATTATTACTATGTTTACTATCTTATTATCATACTACTATTATTATATTTTTATTACTACTATATTGTATTAACATATTGTATATATTTTGTACTCTTATTATTATTACATTTACTATTATTATCATTTAGTACTTTGCTATTGTTATTACTATTATATCTCACTATAACTATTATTATTATTATTATTACTATATATTATTATGTTGTATATATTTTATATTATTTTATTATTATTACTATTATTACATTATTGTCATATCTTTATTATATTGTACATATTTCCTATTATTATTATTATTATTGTTATTATTATTATATTAGCTATACTACTATTAGTACTACTACTATTATTATTATATTTACTATTATCTTTATCGTTACTAACATCTTTTAGTTTTTTATTTATTGTTGTTATCTTAATGTCATATCCCATGTAAATCACCATTTTCTTTGAATTGCATTTTAATATATTTTTTTATATAAAAAAAAGGAGAGGCTTCATAAGGTAATATTCATGAATTTAGGAATTCAAAAATTGTGCCCAATCGTGCTGGGTGCGACGTTTTGTTTGACCGAACAAGTGAATAGCCTTTCAAATTTTGTTTCTATCTTCAAATAAG